>JZKD02S0544110.1:372660-386161 GCA_000966675.3 Picea glauca
ATTCACAAGAAGATGATTTTCAGCAGAAAAAGTCACCATTGAGTTGGCTTGGTAAGAAATGGTTAGATTTCTTGAGCAAGTAAGGCTTGCATTTTTCTGTTGTAGATGCACATTTTAGCCTTATGTATGCATTTATGTTGAGAGTATGACAAGTTGCAACAGTTTATCACAACTTGTATGATGCAAGTTGCATGTGAATGCAATTCGTTTGAAGGCATTCTTTTTTGTTGCACAACTTCGCCAGGAGGATGTAAAAGAGGGGTATGATACTCACTGGTTATAGCCATATATCTTTTTCATATTCATCTCTTATGTACCCACATGTTTTGGGTTTATGTACTTATGTTTGTACTTGAAGGAGAGTTGAAGAGCTATGCACATACATGTGTTTTTGTGTGTATGCATGGAAAATGATCTACCACTCCGAGAGAAAAAATTCTAGAAGAAACAGAAGGTATTGAACAAGAACTCCCGAAGGCCATAGAGCTAGATTTCATCTGAACCGTTCATTTGTGAGGGAGAGGTGTCAGCAGATATTCCACTCTGGGAGATAGCCACAGCATAGAAAGCAAGGTTTGAGAGTTCAAAAATCTGAACGCCTAAGTCTCGAAGAGAATCACTTCCATTGGTTTAAAAAGCGTCATATCTGAGTCGTCGGTTTAGAAGTACCATCAAGATCATGAGATCAAAGGTCACGATGAATTTCAAGGATAGAAAGTGCTCAGACTTTAAAAGTTAGAGGGAGGGCCACAATCAATACCACGGTATTGAGAAAGGGACACATGGTGGCTCGTGGTGAATTGTGGGGAGAAAAATAGTTGGAATCCAACTACCCTTGTCTGTGCCCACAATCACGTGAATGGAATTTGGTTATAACCTACGGTCATATTCGATGGTTTTCAAAGAAAAAAAAAAGGGGGCTAGTCCCTTGAATTTTCAAATTAGAGACTGTGGAGAGTAGATTTGTTTCGGTAAGGAGAACGGAATTTTTTTACGCCCCACCGTGGGTGTGTGACAAATTGGTATCAGAGCATGGTTACAACACTTGGCCTTCTTGGGCGCATGGATGAGTCGCTCAAAAAATAGAATTAGAATACTTTTAAGAGTGACGCCCTATCTTTCCTCCTTAAAAACAAGTCTTGTTAAAAAAATTATTGAGGAAAAGAATGAAACGTTCTACTGTGTGTGTGCATTTAAGGAATTTGAGTCGTGTATTGTTCATAAATTGTTTGCTAACAATAAGTGTTTTTTTCATCACTTGAATAGCCAGTAAACCACGAGAAATATTCAAGACTAAAGTATTGTGACGTGTCATGAAGTGGGGAATGGCTCCCACAATAGAGACGAAGAATCTGACAAAAGGAGGGCGGTGGAAACCCCTCCGGATTTGGCTGAAATTGTAAGGAGCCTTAGGGCCGAATTATAGATTTGCAAGGCCGACAACGAGATATTGATAAAGCATCAAGAAAAACAAACAGAAATTAACACAGTCTTGCTACAGATCTTATCTAACATACAGAGGCAACTGCAACATGAGCCCGCAACCAGTCATATGGACCGATGACATGAGAAGAGAATTCAATGTCCACCTAAGATCTGAAAACATGACCACACTAGAAGTACCTCGAAGAAGGCCTAACCTGGAGGCAAGGGACATTCATCGACAGAGTCCTCTGGAAAGAAATCTGGCAACTCCTAAGGATTTTCTAGTAGTAGAGCGAGCTCACATTTTCAAAGGGAAGGAAAGAAGCAAAAGCATTCAAAAAATCATTATCGTGAAGAGTTCAAGAAATCCAAACCAAATTATTTCAATGGAGAGATTAAAAAGGGAGAAGTGGCTGAAGCCTGGCTGCTTGGTTTAAAGAAGTACTTCAGAGTCCATGATTACTCTTAAAACTGGAAGGCTCAAATAGCCATCTTCAACATGAATGGAAAGGATTACATTTGGTGGGAAGACCTTAGGAATGTGAAAGGAGTTAATGAGAAGGAATTGTCATGGAATCAGTTTGATAAATACTTCAGGAAGCAATATCTGTCAGAGAAATATGTGGATGGGAAGACTAAGGAGTTCTATGAACTCAGGCTGGGGCAGCTCACCATAGATGAATATATCAATAAATTCCTTGAGCTACTAAGGTGTGTACCCTACATAAAGGATGAGAAGGTAAAAATGCAGTGATTTATAAGTAGATTACCTCAGACTTACTGGGACAGGATTGAGTTTGACAAACCAAATACCTTAGAAGAAACTATCCAGAAGGCAAGGTATTGTTATGAACAGTTCGAGAATAAGACAAGGCCTCATGAAGACTGGAAGAAGAGGAGTAGTTCGAGATTCAAGAAGAAGGGATTTAAATCCTCAATATTTAAGAATTATGGAAAGGGTTCTAGGATGAGCCTTCCTACTATAAGTGTGTATAAACAAAATTTTCCCTCTCAAAGTGGAAATAAAATTTTTAAGACAGTCCCAGGAAAGACTAATAGCCTAAAGAAAGAACCCTTAAAATGTTGGGGTTCTGGAGAAGATCATCGGTTGAGGGACTGTCCACACAGACAATAGAACAATAAGAGAGTCTACAATATCCAAGAAGCTATCACCGTCAATGATGTGGCTAGGAGCATGCCACGAATCTATGCAGCCTTGGACAATAATCAAGCTGACCACCAATATTTAGTAGTGGAGATGGAAGGTATGATCACCAACCATCTAGTTTCTATTTTAATTGACCCTGGTTCTAATTTGAGTTATGTGGCCCCTCAGACTGTTGATAAGTGTAAACTACAACCAATTAGACATGTTAATTCATGGTTGGTACGACTAGCCATTGGGACTAAAAGGAAAGTGGCAGAGGTCATACCAACCTCCCAATTCATCATGGGTGGATTGCCCACCCGAGCGACCCTTAACATACTTTCCCTAGGGTCTTATGACTTTTTGATTGGTATGGACTGGTTGGATTCTTATAAAACTAAGTTGGATTGTTACCATAAAACTTTAGAATGTGTAAATGAAGAAGGGGGAAAGATAAAACCCTCCAAGGGATTCAAAATCCCGTCTCAGTAAGACAAATATCAACTCTTCAAATGAAAAAGTATTACAGAAAGGGGTGTCCTCTATATGAAATACAGGTGTTAAAATCTATTGAGGATGACAAACCAATCCTAACAAACCACCGCATATTAAGATAATACAAGGACGTGTTCCCAGAAGAGGTACCAGGTCTACCTCCGAAAAGGGATATTGACTTCTCAATAGAACTTGCACCAGGAGCGGTGCCAACATCTAGAATGCCATATAGGATGAGTATGCCAGAACTGGTTGAGCTCAAGATACAGCTAAAGGAGATGGTGGAAAAAGGCTACATCTGACCCAGTGTATCTTCATGGGGAGTGCCTATCTTGTTTGTGAAAAATAAAGATGGCACACTCTGACTGTTCATAGCTTACAGACAACTCAATAAGACAACCATAAAGAACAAGTACCCCTTACCAAGAATCGATGACTTATTTGACCAATTGGGAGGTGCTTCCATTTTCTCGAATATCAACTTAAGGTTTGGATACCATCAAGTCTGAATTAAGGATGAATACATCCACAAAAAAACCTTTAGGATGAGGTATGGCCACTATGAGTTTGTGGTGGTGCCATTTGGGTTAACCAATTCCCCCACCACTTTTATGTGCTTGATGAATAATGTACTCAACAACAGGGATGATTTTAAGGATGGAAATTTATTTTAAAATGTAGAAACCTTGGTGAATCTTACTAATCCTTCATATGCCAACTATAAATGTTTGGCGATATTTTTGTAAAAATATTCAAATTTCTAAGTATTTTATATAGTTTTTATAAAATTTTGGCGATTTTTAGGGTAAAATAATTTAATCCTATAGAATTTGGGTAAATCATTTTTAAAATAGCGAATCTTATTTTTTGAAAAACCATGGAAAATTAGCCCATGAGCCAAATTTAGCCCCTAAAATCATCCCTGCTCAACAAATTTGCAGACAAATTTGTATTGGTTTTCATTGATGGTATCCTAATTTACTCCAAGAACAAAGAGGAGCACGAAGAACATATTAGACTCGTACTTCAAGTACTAAGAGAGCATCAACTCTATGCTAAGTTTAGCAAGTGTGACTTTTTCGAGAAGCAAGTCCATTAATTAGGCCATGTTATTTCTAAGGAAGGGGTGGCAGCAGACCCTGACAAGATTAGATCTATTATGGAATGGCCTACCCCAAAGGATGTATTTGATATTAGATCCTTCATGGATTTAGCAGAATACTATCGAAGGTTCATAAAAGGGTTTTCTAAGATTGGTTTTCCAATCACTGCCCTTCAAAAAAGGGGGTTAAATTCACTTGGACATCAAAATGTGAAGAAAGATTTCAAGAACTGAAATACCTTCTGACCCATGCAACTATGTTGAATATTGCAGACCCGGATAATGATTTCCTTGTGTGTACAGATGCCTACAAGGAAGGACTCAGAGGAGTCCTTATGTAAGAGGGACATGTAATTTGCTATGCGTCCAGGAAATTAAATGAGCATGAGATCTATTATGCAACCCATGACCTAGAGCTGGCTTCCATAGTACATGCTTTAAAAATGTGGAGGCACTACCTCCTAGTTAGGGGATTTGTGCTTATGACAGACCATTGTGGGTTGAGGCACCTGTTTGATCAACCAAAACTCAATGCCAGACAAGTTAGGTGGATGGATATCCTTAATGAGTTTGATTTCAAAATCAAACACATCAAAGGAAAGGAAAATAGGGTGGTTGATGCACTTAGTAGAAGTATAAAAATGATTCATCTGGAAATGGTAAGCACCTGTGAAATGGATGTTAGGGAAAGAGTCAATACTGCACAAGAAACAGACACGTTCTTCAAGACCATGACCTCATACCTAAGGAAAAAGCCTACAGGGATAAAGTATGAAGGCTACCAGATGCTCGAGGAAGGCCTGCTGACTTATAGAAATAGATTGTATATTCCAAACTGTGATGACTTGAAGAGGTTCATAATGGATTAACTACACAAGAGACCATATACTGGTCACCCGGGATATCATAAAATGATCACGACCACTAGGAAACAATTCTATTGTCCTAGATTGAAGAAAGACATAATCAACTATCTAGCTAAGTGCCTAGAATGCTAGCGAGTTAAGGCAGAACACCTGCATCCAACAGGATTATTACAGCCCCTACCAATCCCAGAATGGAAATGGGAAACCATCTCCATGGATTTCATCATCGGATTACCAAAGTCGACCAAGAAAAATGATTCCATCATGGTCATGGTGGACAAACTGGTAATTCTGCTCATTTCGTTCCTATCAAGTCAACTTGCAAGACAATAGATATCGCCAACATCTTCATGAAGGAGATGTTCAGACTGCATGGCATTCCCAAGGAAATTGTATCTGACAGAAACACCAAATTCACTTCAAGATTTTGAAAATCCCTAATGGCTGGTTTTGAGACTAAATTGTTGTCCAGCACAACCTATCACCCTCAAACTAATGGACAGACAGAAAGAGTGAACCAAATAGTAGAAGACATGCTAAGGATGCATGTAATGCATCAACCTAAGAAGTGGGAAGACTACCTACCATTGGTAGAGTTTGCCTACAACAATGATTATCAAGAATCCTTGAAGATGAGCCCTTTTGAGGCCCTTTATGGTAGACAGTGCAAGATTCCAATCGGTTGGAGTAATCCAGTGGACAAAATTACAATCATACCCAACATGCTGAAAGAAATGGAACAACAAGTGATCCAGATAAAGAAAAATTTGAAGATTTCTCAAGATAGACAAAAAAGTTACGCCGACAAAAATAGAACTCCTAGAGAGTTCAAGACATGAGACCATGTCTATCTTAGAGTTAGACCCAGGAAGAGTTCCCTAAGAATGGGATCTTGTGCCAAATTGGCACCTTGGTATTGTGGACCCTTTGAAATATTAGATAGAGTGGAGCCTGTAGCCTATAGGCTAGCACTTCCTCCCACGGTAAAGGCACATACTGTTTTCCATGTTTCATTATTGAAGAAATATGTACATGATTCTAATCATATAATTGACTGGTCTATGATCCAGGTGGAGCTGGAGGGAGAATTCCTTCCAGAACCTTAATGCATACTAGACAGGAAGGAAACCTCACTTAGGAACTGAACCATTGGATAGGTCAAGGTGCAGTGGAAACTCTTTGGCCCAAATGAGGCTACATGGGAAATGGAGGATGCCATGAGACAAGCATATCCGATTTTTTTTACTTCTGTATATACATATCTAGTTGACAGATAGAACATCGAGGATGATGTTCCTTTAGAAGGGGGAACATCATCCTCGATATAGTTCCCTAGCCAATATAGTTTGCCATAGTTCCAGTTGGATATAGTTATAATATCAAAGCATTGTGGTCTAATCTTGGGGGTGTCTAGTGATAAATCCATTGGGAGTGACTGAGCCTATGGTTGGGTGGAAACGAGAACCCCTTTCATCATTGGCATCACGCCTTGTGGTTCTGATAAGTGTTTTCATTCCTTGTTCTTTGAATTCGAAATAATGGATGCATGCGTGTATTTATATGTCTATAAATGGTTTTCTATATTAAATGATTAAGTTATGAGTATACATTCATTCCATCAAGAACATATACTTCTGTTTGATTTTCCATATGCTCTCTTTCAATCCTCGAAGGAACTTTCTCCAGGGGATTACATCACCGTTCCAGAGTTAGAGCATGCCTCTTGGCATAGCTCTCGTTTGGTAACCTCATGATTTTACCTTTCCCCGACTCAAGGCTTAAAGCTCCATTAAGAAGGAGTTCATATGAGTAGTCTAGGAGAATTTGAACTCGCACCTAAGTCCTTAACGAAAAACCTGACTAAGAGCAGGGATTATAGCCCAAGAGTTATCTAAATATCCACGTGACCTGGTTCTAGGAACCCTATGCAAAAATGAGTTAGATCATGAAGTTTTTGGAACCTTGGAGCTCGAAGCTCTGAGATGTCAAATTGTATGATAGTCAAGTTACCCAAACCACTGATGAATTAGGAATCTGATAATGGAGATGGAAGCAAGCCTTTAATGGGAGGAGAGGCCATCTCGGTCGTCAAATTGACAAAAATGCTCACTGGGGTTAACGAATCAAACACCAACCGCTCGATTAAATCGATGGTTGGGAATCATTGTGGAGTGCGAAGGTGAAATTAGCGGACATGCTAGTTCACGACCCACAATCAACCGATGTTGTCGATCTCTGCAGGAATGGGAGATCAACAAATAGGATTAGAATAGAGTAGAGTGAGCACTTTCCATATTGTGGAGGTTGAACCCCACAATCACTGTGAACCATCAATCTATGAACGAATATCGAGGGTGGGGAATCATTGCAGAGCACGAAGGTGTAAGTAGCAAACGCGCTAGTTCGTGGCCCACAATTCGCCAACGTCGTTGATCTCATCAGACTAGAAGATAAATGACTTCGGTTGGACCAAGTTGGGCGAGTACTTTCCATATTACGGAGGGTGAGCTCTCCGATAAAGAGCATGCACGTTGGTGCCCCACAATTACTGTGAACTGTCGATCGACGAATATCTTGGTATTGGTCAGATCATAACCGCCAGGACTTGAACAGTTGCAATATGTTTGGTCATGAACCCCTTAGGAAATACACAAAGTAACAGTGTCCTTCAGTATCATCGTTCTGAGAGGATCGGAAGGGTCATAAGAGATAACATTTTCAAGAGAAAAAGTGAGACCTAAGATAGTCGGGCTCATAGGAGGAATGAAGGTTGAGGCCTTTGAACATCCAAAAAAATATTCTAAGTCAGAGGACATCAAAATCTCAGGAGGGGGAGCGACAGTAACTATTGGATCACAGCATAGAGGATCAGCAGTCATCTGATCAAAGAAAGGTGCATGAGCCTTAGCACTTTGCACACGCAGGAGAGTGAACTGGCCAAAGTTCTGAAGTCCCAAAGTAATTTGGGACCATCCATCGTCAAGGAGGATGGGTGGCACAATATCCACAACTCCAGAAGTTTGTGGGCCAAGAGGAGGTGAAATATCCGAAGTAGATCTTGACCATTGATCACCAGGAGAAACGTGTCAATAGATCAGTAACTCTGGAGAAATAACTTCAAGAGTTTCAGTTGAGAGTTGAAACTCCCGAAGCCCGTACAACAAGAGATTTGAAGTGAATCTCAACTGTCATATCTAGAGGACATGTGGCATGAATTTGTGGACTCCGGGTAAAGACCCGAAGTGAATATCAACCTTCAGATCCAGAGGGACCCATGGTAGAGATACATTGTCCTCGGGTGAAAGAAACCCGAAGACCCGAAGAGAATCTGGACCATCAGATCCAAAGGGCACGTGGCGATAGATCGTGAACTCCCAGTGAAAAAACTGCTGGAGAACACAAAGGATAAGAGTTTGAAATCGTCGAAGCTTGAACAATCGAAGTAGTTGGGAGTCGTCGATCTGAAGGAGGAAACATGTCATCAGATCGTGAACTATGAATAAAACATTTTGAAAGAAATGGAGCAAGGAGAATTTGAGGTTTGAGATTTCTGAAGGCCGAAGTCACGAAGTGAACGAGAGTCATCGATTTAAAGTGGATGCATGGCACCATATCTAGAAATACGGGTACAGAATACTCTAGAGGAAAGTAGAGGGTGAAAGTGCTAAAGTCTTGAAGTAGAATCTCGACCGTTGATTGAGAAGGGAGTTGAAGGTTGTTGATCTGGTTTTGGTTGAAAAGTGTCGAAGTCCTGAAGAGGACCAGGGCCATTTATTTGGATAGGATGCATGGAAAATAATCTGCCACTCTGGGAGAAAACACTCTAGAAGAAAGAGAAGGTATTGAACAAGAACTCCCGAAGGCCGAAAATTCGGAGTTCATCTGAACCGTCTGTTTGCGAGGAACAGGTGTCAACATATCTTCCACTTCGAGAAATAGCCACTACAGAGAAAGAAAGGTTTGAGAGTTGAAAACTCTGAACGCTGAAGTTTCGAAGAGAATCACATCCATTGGTTTAAAAAGGGGCAGATATGAGCCATCAATTCAGAAGTACCATCAAGATCGTGAGATCAAAGGTCACAATGAATTGCAGGAATAGAAAGTTCTCAAACTTTAAAAGTCAGAGGGCGGGCCGCAATCAGTACCACGGTATTGAGAAAGGGACACGTGGTGGATCATGGTGAATTTTGGGGAGAAAAATAGTTGGACTCAAACCACCCTTGTCTGCACCTGCAATAACGTGATTGGCATTTGGTTATAATCCGCAGTCATATATGATGGTCGTCAAAGAAAAAAAAAGGGGCTAGTCCCCCGACTTTCCAAATTAGAGACCATGGAGAGTAGATTTGTTTCTGTAAGGAGAAATGTTTTTTTTTACGCCCCACCGTGGGTGTGTGACACCAAACATTCATCATGCAAGATCATTGCTTTCACCCTTTCCATGTCATAGATGCACATGGACATATCAGACTTCCACATCCTCCTCCAAGGATATTCAAATTATTCTTATGATAAGTCTCATAGGAACACTCAACAATGAGCTTCCATCTCAGCCGAGAGCTTGCAATCATATTATTCTCGTAAGTATGTATGCACATATTTGTGTATATGCAAGTGCATCTCTTGCACCTCTTTAAAGGTTACCTTTCTCTCTTCTATATGATAAAATCTAGAAAGAAAACACTCTTACCTTAATTTTCCATAGATCATTACCCAAATTATAAATACAATATGGATAATTAAAACCATGCCCAAGGTAATAGGGCAGCCAATCTAGCTTCCAATTATATACATATGGATACCATCCACAACTGGATGTCAATCTGACCCATTGGGATTCTAGAAGTGCCCCGACACTTCCTTTAACACATTCAGGATCAACATTTAGTCAACCATTTTATCTTAATTATAAGAATTTAATGTCTAATATCATTTGGACTATTCCCTTAAAGCCCAAATGCAATTTCAAATTATGTTACTTATTAAGTATCTTAGTTCAGAAATCTAGAGCATCTTTAGGTCAAGATCAGTCTTAACCATTACACCTAGAATTATTCCTTCTATTAAGAAAGAGTCAGGGGTGGAGGCCACTCTCCTCCTCCCATAAGAATTTTGGAAGATTAGTTTCCTATCCACCAGGCAAGGGAGGATGTTGTGATTTCTCACTCAATCACTCTATATCTATACAGATCTGTTTATCAACTTTATTAGAAAAAATCTCGCCCAACAATTCCTGTACACAGAAACAAAATTCATTTCTCAGTTCCCTTCGAAACTCGAGAGTTGCACATGATCTCCCTTTTCAGAGAATGGTCAGCAAATTCATTCTTTTGATCATGAGGGATTATACACATATACAAGGTTTAACCCTTCATTAAAGCAGTAATTATTACCGCTGCGGTTCCTTTCCATCTGTTCACATCCAAGTCTTGCTATTAGTTCCCATCAGCATAATCCCACTCCCATAGGATCGACTATCATTTCCCAAAGAAATGATAGGTTTCCTTTGCCATAGACTAGCATGATTTAATCTCGTTGGGTAAAATCCCTACTGTATTTTAATATACATCCATCTACTCAAGGAATTTATATAGAAAATTTATGTTTGGCAGTAATATTCTCCACAAGCTCATCTTAGCCTTGGTAACTAAATCTTATGAATGTACAATAACACGTACAATTACATAGTGAAGTCATCTTCTTTATTTGGAAACGCCAAAGCATCTATAAACAACACCGGGTTTCATTCCTCTCTTTGGTAGAAATTTGACTAAACCTCTTTGTTACCCATGATTTTGGTCGTCATGATGATGTATGGATGATGGTGTACCTAGGCTCTTCATAAGAACTTTCTCCTGAGAAAAGTTACTTTCATCTCTTCCCAGAAAACTCATTTTTGAAGAAGGTTCGCAGGCTGCTAGTATATTTGGGTGCAAGAATGAAGCATTCTCACAGGCTGCTTTAAGCCAGGGTGCGAACTTCTCACACTGTGTTGAACAACTAGGGTGCGAACTCTTCCTAAAGCATGGAAAAAGGAATTCTCGATGTTTCTAGAAGGGAATCTTCTATAAGGATGGGTTGGCATTCGAATGGTTATCCTTGTACTGGATTCCCAAATATTGTGGGATCATTCTTATCCAAGTAACTAATTCATTCTCTCCTATATATTGAGGGAATTCTCATGGAAAAGGTTAAGCAAGATTCATTGGAGAATTGGTGAAAGAATTGTGTGAAGGACTTAGCATTGAACAACAGCTTGGATACTCCAACAAGTCTATCAAGGGGATTTCATCTTCTTCATACAAGGATTGAGAAAGTGTGTGTGTTGGAGCCAAGAGACATCGAAAGGAATTTTGTGACATCAAGGCTCAGGTTGTAATCTTTACTTTCCATTAATATGATACAGTGGCATGTCCCTTTCCCATAAGGTTATTTCCACTTTATTGTGTAATTCCTTGATCATACACATAGGTTGACTGTTGAATATAATGTAATATCTTCACTTTGGTTGGTTTGTGTTGTCTTGGTCTTGACTTCACGAGAGAACTAGAGCGAAGCAGGAGCAACAGAGACCCTAGGAAGCGATATAAAGGTATGTTACTTGTTCCTTCTTACTAGTTGATTCAATGGTCAAAACTTAGGGAAAGAGTCATGTTCTGTCTTGTTTTGTTCTAGATCTAGGTGGATCTAGGGAGGTCAGTTAGTGTCTGCACCTACTTATTAGTCCAATAACACTCTTAGGAATGTGGTAAGATAGGGTCTTACCCCTTAAATTCCTCCAAAAATATCTTCATATGACTCATGCATGAGCCCAAGTAGGCCAAGTGTTGTTTCCATTTTTTGATATCAATTTGTAACACTTCCAACCCCTAAATATCCTTTCTAGGGGTGGGGTATAAATTTTTTTCTTTTCTTGGTTTATTTTCGGTCCTTTACTTAAGCCAAAACCCTCTTAACCAGCTTCTCGAAGCTTACAATTCTCACTAGGTGATTAAACTAGCTAGTGGGGTCCTCCTCATGACCCCGGGCTGAAAACCAAGAGTTAAGATCC
This sequence comes from Picea glauca, assembly GCA_000966675.3. Lineage (NCBI taxonomy): Eukaryota > Viridiplantae > Streptophyta > Pinopsida > Pinales > Pinaceae > Picea > Picea glauca. Next base: position 384,747 of record JZKD02S0544110.1, read on the forward strand.
TGTGTTAGAAAGGTTTCACCACTTTGGAAGTTCCCGGACTTTTGGAGTTCCAAAAAGTGTTGAAAAATTCCTAGATCATTGAACAATGGAGGAAATCAATGGTCCATGTCCTCTGATAAGATCCTATGTTTAAGGAAGGAGCTTCGACTATCTATGTGCATCATACATTTTTCCAAATCCATGAAGTCCCAAAATGTCTCCATGTGCCCCTAGCCCTTCAGCATTTGGTGATCGACGATTCTTGTCGAACATTCCTTATTCCACACTATGCCCAAACTCCCAAACTCTCATTATGTTCGGCGATTGGCTATAGTTATTGGAATTTTGGCCTTTGATGATCATGTATTTGGGTTGGATGTTCCTATATTGTACCACTCACTAAGTATTCTGAACTCTGAAGTTTTCTAAACTCACAAGGTCTTGATTGGGTCACCAACCACATTGGTCAGGTAGGCATGAACTAGGGCTAACATGTATATGGGTCAGGGATGACATGTATCACGTTCCAATAGGCATATAGGGTCTATGAAAAGCACATATTGAGCTGACATGAGGCACATCAATCGTGGGTCCATGTCACTCTGGTTACATCAGCTCGCCACATCACACCAGACTAACAACCTTATAACACCCCTCAAATCTCACGGTCGATATCCATCCATGTGGATCCATAGATCCACAACTAACGTTACTTCGCGACTCCAGCCTTCAGGAGTTTTTCACTACAAACTCCTCGCTATCATTAAATCTCCCTATCCTTCCTAAGTCTTATCAGTTTTGATTGTGCTCTTTCTCATGAGCTTAACAAAATCCCTTTTCCCAAGAGACTCAAACAGCTGAGAGTATTGACATGTATACGGGGAAACTATGTCTAAGGTCAATGAACTCATAGTTCATCTACTTAAATTTGAGCCAGTACAGGGCTCGAGCATTTACATATACAACCCATATAGTTACTTACTTTCTTAACTATACAATCAAGAAAAGATAAAGGGATACAATCTAGCCATCAAGCAAACATGCACATACCTGCAACATTCATAGGATATCCAACTTTAATCTACAGATACAGTTCAATTACACAATATATGAGAACACTTATCTATTACAAATTGTAGCCAACTAACTAACTGTGGGTGTTCGCCTTTCCACACAAACATAGGCACATTGGCATTCATTATTAGCACTCTAGCCACCCCCTTTCCAAGACATGATATCACTAGGGAATTTATGCCAATTCTCAATGATCCTTTCTCTTTCACATATTCTATGAGGTTTATTAGATGCTTCCTCAACATCAATCTCACAACCTTCTTCTCAGGTCACATTCTCTGCAAACTCTCAGAGATTTCTTTCTTTGTCACGACCTCGATGAGGATTATTAGATGCTCCCTCAAAATCAATCTCATGTCCTT
>JZKD02S0544110.1:416188-481979 GCA_000966675.3 Picea glauca
TTTCTTCCCCTAGAGGGTTTCCCAGGATAAATGTTGTGTCTCTTGTGAATGTGTATTTCTCAGTGATCTTGTTCTTATGATTCTCTTATCTATTGAAATGCAAAGAACTATAATATAGTAGAAGAGTAGGGGTTCGTACTAGGGCAGATAACACCTGCGTTGAGCAGTTCTTGAACCATTTTCTCAATTTCATTTTTTTGGGAAAAGGGGTGACGATAGGGACAGATATTGGGAAGAAGGTTTCCTAGGACAAGGGGGATGGAATGATCATGAACACCACAGGAAGGAGGGAGTCCCTATGGAGTGGAAAAAACCACTTGATGTTTAGAGAGGATGGATTGGAGGTCATGCGGCACAGAGGGTGTCTTAGTTGCTTGTACGGAATGGAGTTGGGCAATAATACTATAATGACCTTTTTTTATCAGCTTTTCCATGCAATGGGAACTATTGATCTCTGGGGAATCAACGATGATGCCTTGGAACTTATATTGTTGTCCCTCCTGGTCAAATTGCATGGTTAATTCCTTAAAATCCATGAGAATGGGACCCAAAGTCCTTAGCCATTTTGTACCCAACACAATGTCACAACCGCCCATGTTGATAGAAAACATATGATATTTTAGGTGGTAGTCACCAATTTGGAGATGTGCACTTTCACAACGCCCTCCACATTTCATGGACCCACCATTGGCAATCATGATTTGGAAATTATTTACTACATGGATATAGAAATTAGTTTCTTTGGCAATGTGATGATGAATAAAATTATGGGTGCTTCCACTATCAACAAGAATGATGACCTTCCTATGCTTGATGTAACCAATTAGCTTGAGGGTTTGGGGAGTAGAGAAGCCAGTGAGAGAATTTAGGCAAATGATTGGTTCTACTTTGAGAGGGTCTGAAGGAGGGGTTATGTCAGTGGGTTCAGGTGACACAAACATAAGGGGAGCCTCAACATCCTCTTCCGAAACATCCTCCAAGATGGCCATAAAAATATTTTTTTCCTTACACTTGTGTCTCGGAAAATATTTTTCATTTCAATTATAACAAAGGCCTTTGAGTTGGTGTTCATCCATTTTGGCCCTGGTCAATTTTTGGATTTTTAGTGGACTAGAAGGAGGAGTGGGATTTATTGGTTTATTGTGAGGAATAAAGGAGGATTTCCAGTTTTGAGAAGAGACAACCTATTGTGCTTCCTTGGCTCTTTTAGTAGCCTCCACCCAACTCTGAGGTAGAGCCATGAGGACATGGGAACGAATCTCATCCTTGAGGCCACTGATAAAAAATTCTCGAAAAAAGCATCAAACATTCCCTCTGTACAAAAATCCATTCACTCAAAAGCTATAAAGTCTTCCACTGTGCTAGATTGTTTCAACTTTGTCAAACAACCTAAATGGTTGGTGTTAGTGTCAAAGAGTTCATAAAGCTCTGCCACAAAGTGTGTCCAAGAAACATACCGTTGGAGGGAAATTTTTCTCCATTGCCACCATTGCCAATGTTCTTGATCTAGATGGAGAACACCATACCGGAGTTTGGCCAACTCATCTGTAATGCAATACAAAGAGAAATAATGTTTCATTTGAGTTACCCAGCCAGTGGGATCTGAGCCATTAAATTTGGTCAGATCCACACGCGGAAGGCGTAGGTCACACTGACAGTGATGGGGCTAAAAATTATGGGAATGAGAGGAAGTTTCACCTTCAGTATGCAAAGGTGGGTTAGATAAGGTAGGATCAGTAGCAATATGCAGCTTGGTGCAGGTCATCGTAGTGACAGATTCAAGCTGGGTAGTAATGTCTTGTTTGAAGTCTTGTTTGAGTTCCTCGATTGAGGCAACGATGGAGGAATGCATGTTTTTATTGATGGTATAAATATTGTCACTGAGTTGTCTCACTTCATGTTGGGTCTCTGTGAAATTATAGTGCAAAGTATTGAAGCAAGCTTCCAAGTCTTGGCTACGAGTATGGGCCATGATGACGAGGGAACCGAAAAGGGGTTTGTGGGGTCAAAATTTTTTCTAAAAAATGATAGGTATGGATGTGATAAGGGAGAATAGAGAAATCCAATGGAATGGGTCTTGAATAATGGTGCCAACAAGATCTGAAGAATAATTTGATCCGAGTTTTTTTTGTTTTTTTTTACACCTGTGGAGTTATACTCTAGAAGTGAAAGCTTCTATTAGGTCTTCTTACATTGGAATTATTCTTCCTTATTGCTAGGCCTTATTAATATTGACCTTTATTACATTGGAATTTATTATTCTACCTACGTGAGGGGTTAGGTCCATTTTGCGATACACAAGAATCTTCCCATCTTTTCTTCAAAAATTACCAAGTATCGATTGGTTTCCACAAGGAGTAAAAGTTCCTGCCTTGCGATGTATCACAACGAAAAACACTTTTGATGTGATACATCACACCCTTCAATATTTTTGTTGATGTGATAATGAGAGAAATGAGATATAATATAAGTCACACAAAAATTATTTTCATGCGATACACGTTGTATCGTTCGAAAATAATTTTTGTGTGATAAGCAAAACTTTTTGAACTTTTTCCTAGAAAAATTCTAAGTGTTAAACTCATCGATAAGAAAGGTATTCATAGTGTCAATTGAATATTATCTTGGGAAACTTATGTAGGAGTAAAACAAGATTCCAAATCCAAAGATGAATTTTAGGCACCACTAGGAGGGACACTCATTTGAGTTCATTTCTCAGTGATAAGGCTTAGTTAATTTCTAAGAAAAATTAAAGCAATGTTTTCTTCAGAAAATCCATAGAGAATATTTTGGGTGACACATATTTCCAAGAAAAAGTATTTAGAAAGAATTATTGATGTTCTCTAAGGAATTCTATAACCAATTGACACATTTTACAAGTAAAAAAATTGCATAGAAATTATAGCGCTAAGGCATGGGTAAGGATGATTTCGTTTTAATAAGGGTTACATGTCATTATGCATAAGAAATAGGCAACAATAAATCAACTATTTTCTGACTAACAGACTCACATGCCCAACACCCATAACACCCAAAAGTCATTCAAATTCCCATACTAGAAAACATAAAAAACAGTTACATTTTATTTAATCTCAACACTTGAAGAAAACAATATTACCAGTCTTCATTTCCATAATTTGACTTGATAAGTATCATAATTTAATTGCATATTTTTGTTGTAGCATAAATCTTAAAGAGGAATAACCAATGAATTTAAATACACTTCTCACATAGAAATACATAAAACCTTTCCCTTCCATTATTTAACTGGATATTTTAACCTCTCTTCACAAGCCAATAAAATAGATCATTTTTCACATAGGGACACAAAACATACATTTTTTCTCTCCAATTTAAATATGTATGTGAATTTACAGAGAAGTAATTAGAGACTTCTCTATTTAAAATATGTTGTCCAATCAATGGACCGAGGGTTAGATATTTTCCACCCAAATGTAGGTTTTGGTGGACATCAATATATTTACAATAGGTCACCCCCTAGCTAGGCCATGATACCATAAGGTAAACATTGACACTCTCAAGGATTTTATGGGAAGTATCTCAATTTAATGCAGGAATTTAATTTCCAAGGAACAAACTGCTAAGTTCTTAGGAACATAAAACATCTTTTGGGAACCGTAATACTTTCCCCACACAACATAAGGAGACAAATCCCTTATCTTCTACACATACCCTCATAAGCCCCCCCCTCCAGTGCTCCTTAGTGTGTGCCTAGGAAGGCCTAAGCTGAAGTTCTATAACTCCAACAATTTTCCTAGATTTTGTACTCTTCTCAAGGTGGTAAACACTTATTTTCTTCGTTGGTATTCCTCACACATTATGGTTGGATCTCTTTATTTGCATGCACTCTATTTTTCCTCACTTTCATCCTTCCCAAAACTCATCTCTCTCCTCTAGTCAAATTCCTCACTCTTTTTCCCATGTGTGCTTTGAATCACACCATTACCAAAATTGATTGTACTTAGCCATACCTCAATAACCTAGTAAAATTTATATCTCACCCACCTCTTACATGTAGTTAATTATACAATTCCCATCATATGGGTACTTTCTCATGACCTCATTATTTGGTGAGATGACTTTCCCACCAATGTCCTTACATGCATTCAATTATTGGCTTTGGATAAGTCAAAGGGAAAAATAGATGGTAATTCAAAAACATAATTTAGCATCACACAAAATAGTTTAGCAAGGGTGGATTGCGATTTTTGACATGTAGAACCACCTTTTTGGCCCCCTCACTTTTTCCCATTCATGGTATCATGGTCCCTATAGGCACTCATGCTCAATCAACTGTATGGTTTCTTTATTAACTGAAAAATCAAAATATATGCAATGTTCAATATTTCTATATTACCATGGCATGATAATAAAATATCCATGTCAAAATAAAACTAGTTTTAAACATAAATAATTACTAATTTAACCAGGGAATCAAAATAAGGACATTAAATACCCTCCCCCTTGGAATAATATCATCCTTGGTGTTCTGTTATTTACAATAATGTCTTAAGATGAAAACAAAATTGGATATGCCTCTCTCATGGCATCCTCCATTTATCGTGTAGCTTCACTTGGCCCAAAGTGCTTCCATTACACTTTTACCTGGGCGATGGATCAGTTCTGGAGCATTGTTGCCCTCTTTTCTAGTATACACATGGGTTATGGTTGGAACTCTCCCTCTAGTTCCACCTATATCACAACACAATCAATGATATGGTTAGGATCATGTACATACTTTTTAAGCAATGAGACATGGAAAACCTTATGTGTTTTAACATTAGGAGGCAATGCAAGCTTGTATGCTACGGGCCCCATTGTTTCTAATATTCAAAGGGTCTGCAATATCGGGATGGAAGTTTAGAATAGGTCCCTAGCCACAGGGAACTCTTTTGGGGTTTGACTTTGAGATACACATGTTCTCCAACTTTACATCCTTGTGTGTCTTGTTCTTATATGCATATATTTTCTACCTATCTTGGGTTATTTTCACATTTTTTTAATTTTAATGAATTCTTGTTCCATTTCTTTCATCATCTTGAGTCCAAGCATAATTCTACCCACTATATTATCCCAGCTAATTGGGATATTGCACTTCCTACCATAGATTTCTTCAAAGGGACTCTTCTTTAGTTATGCTTGATAGCCATTGTTATAAGCAAATTGTACCAAATGTAGGTAGTCCTCCCATCTTGTTGGTTTATTCATGATGTACATTTGAAGCTTGTATTCTAGTATATAGTTTTCCCTTTCTGTTAGCTCATCAGTTTGGCGATGATCGGTAGTGATGAAGTTTAATTGTGTCCCCAATCCCTCAAACAATTCTTTCCAAAATGTTGATGTGAGCTTTTCATCTTTGTCGGATATAATTGTTTTAGGCATACCATGCAATCTGAAAATTTCCCTCATGAAAATTTTTGCATTCTTAACCACCTTAGGGATTGAATTTATAGGGATAAAGTGAGAAGCCTTTATCATTTTGTTAACCACAACCATGATTGCATCATGTTTTTTTACCATCTTTGGCAGTGCTGTGATGAAATACATTGATATAACTTCCCATTTCTACTCAGGAATTAGTAAGGGTTGCAGTAATCATGCTGGGTGTTTGTGTTCAACCTTGGCTTGATGACACTTGATACATATAGAAATTTAGTCCACAATTTCCCTTTTCTTTCCAGGCCAATAATATTGTTTCCACATTGCAATGATAATATTTTGGTAACTTGGGTTCCTAAGTGTGTTTTCTTGTGAAGTTCATCCACAATGAGTTTCTTCAACTCTATTGAATTTGGTAAGTATGACCTATCATTTTATATGAACATACCATCCTTATTCATCCAATAACTATCACATGATACTACTAATATACATAAAAAAAACTAAATCAAATCACACTATTTATAAAACTAGAAAATGAGAAGCTATATGAAGAGAAATCTCAAAATGATTTATTCTATTCCATCATCATCTAGACATATTCTTCAAGAGTCCTCTCTTTGGAATGGATAAGGTACTCTTGATTATACAAAACTAAGATAACGAATAATAAATTTAAATTTGCATATCTCTCATGTGGTTACAACCATTTGCTAATAATTAGCAAGTAATATCTCTAAAAATTTTCTCACAAATATCTCTAAAATATTTGATAACAAATATTCCATGACATCCAAGATACTTGAGTGATCGTTCGAAATCTTCATCAAATCTTCAAGAGTTGAAGAGGGAATTCGAATTTGAGGCTAAGTAGTAAAATTTGGCATTGTTGGAATCTCCAAATATACCCGTAAACATTACCAAACTTGCCCAACTTTCAAGGACAAGTGAAAACATGTTATTTTTCTAATATTTAATCATAAACTCACTTAAAATACTAAAATAAATGCATTGGAAAATATTGAGCCTAATCCCACATATAAATATTGAAATGGAATAAAAATAATGTTACAGAAAAGAAGAAAATGATTTAAAAGTCAAAAGAAATATTGTGAAAGGATGGAAATTCAGAGACTCAACAATGACCAATCTTGGACAATTCCTTAATGAGTATTTGATAACATCCTTCTAGCCCAATAAACGATCTCACATCCGTCAAGTTTTTTGGAGTAGGGAAATTCATGATGGCCTTAATCATTTCTGGATCAACTGCAATCCCTTGTTCTAAAATGACATGTTCCAAGTAGTGGACTTGTTTTTGATAGAAGTCACATTTGCTAAATTTGGCATACAACCAATTCTCTCTCAGTGCTTGTAATATTATTTTGTGATATTCCTTATGTAAATCTTTAGATTTGGAGTAGACAAGGATGTCATTGATAAATACCAATACAAATATTTATCGAGGACACTATTCATAAGACACATGAATGTGGTTGGTGCAATGGTAAGTCTGGATCGAACTACCACAAATTCATAATGACGATACCATTTCCTGAATGTTGTTTTATGAATATCTTAATCCTTGATGATATCCAGATCTCAAGTTGATCTTTGAAAATATCGTGGCCCCTCTTAATTGATTGAACATGTCATCAATATGGGGTAACAAATACTTATTTTTCATTGTAACCTTGTTCAATTTCTTGTAGTTAATGCATAGTCTAAGGGTATTGTCCTTTTTTACAAACAATGTTGGTTCTCCCCATAGAGACACACTGGGTCTAATATATCCCTTTTCCAACATCTCTTGTAATTCATATTTATCTCTATTAGCTCAAGGGTACTCATTCTATAAGTATCTTTGGATACAGTTGTAACTCTTGGCATAAGATCAATTGAAAAATCAATATTTTTATAGCCCTAAAATACCCTATTCATGCATACATGGAATTGGCCCTCTTGCATATTTTGCCAAAGCACTGCTGAGAAGATCTTCTTAAAAAACCATTTTTTAGAAGATGTACGTGCCCTGCACCATTATATCCCATGTACATATGCTTGCTACATCATTACAACTCACGTACATACACTTGATGCACCATTATAGTCCGCATATGCTTGCAAAAGTTGCAAAAATTAAAATGTTGCAAGGAATTCGTTGAAATTCACGGGCTATTGGAGGTTTCCCAACCAATTCACCTGCTATAGCATGTCACCCAACTAAATAACCATCCTTTTGTCATATAAAGGAGGTGTTGGAGTCTCATTTCACATCCAAGCATAGTTTACAATGAAACTCTGCCGAATTTCACTTCCCCTCCTTGCCCGAGCTTTTGCTACCTTTTGTGAGATATTGCCTCAACATTCCCTCATCAACCCCTTCTTCCTCCTTTCAATCCATTCCCTTCCTTGAGGTGATCAAAATATTGACAGAAGAATTACATTCAAAGTGCACTTGGAGCATGGTAAAGAGGAGCCTGGACCAGTTTCATGGAACGGTGGGTGACACGGATTGTAAGTTTCAGTCTTTGTATAATGAATAAAAGAATCACATTTTCCTGTCCTAAATGATGTTTTTTGTGTATTTTCATTTATTTATACTTAGCATTTGATATCTAACCCTAAATCATGAATAGAATAGCATGCTTGTAGTCCTTGTTTTCCTATCTTTGGATGCAGATCATCCTTGGGAGGAGACGTGCAGTCATTGCAACTACCAAGCTTAAGGAGATCATCACTAGACGTGGGATCAAAGGTATAGTTACATGATATTATCTCTTATTGCTTTATTTTCACTTTTTTGTTATGTTTGGGGTATATTAGAGAATAGATTAACTTTTAGACGGTCATTAGTTATGTCTACATCTTAAACCATTTCTGAAAAAATGGAAAAGAAGTGGTGATAGATGCAAGTGGGTATGCCATTACCAAGCACCATTTCTCACATTACCAAAATTGCACAATCCTTTTGAAGTGGTGATATATGCAAGTGGGTATGCCATGGGAGCAGTTTTGATGCAAGGAAGAATACCTATATTCTATCATTCTGAAATATTTCATGGGGCAATTCTCAACTACCCTACCTATGATAAGGAACTCTATGCCTTGGTTCAAGCTGTCAAGAAGTGGAAGAACTATCTGATGGGAAAAGAGACCATCATCCACACATATCACCACCTACTACAATATTTGCAGGCCCAGATTAAGAAAAAACAAACTAGGCATTACAAATGGATGGGGTTTTTATATCAATTTCATCTAGTCATCATGTATAAGAGGGAAAACACAAACAAGTTGGAAAAGATGCTTCCAAGGTCACCCACATCCAAAATTATTTCTTTGAGAACTATGATGAACATGGAACCTTTTACCCATGATGCATATAAAGAGGAATACACATAATATGAGGACGTCAAGGAGGTTTTTCAATAGCTACAGGGCCAAATTCGTATATAATAAGGTGAGAACAAGGCTGACTATCATTTCCAAAATGGTTTATTCTACAAGCTCTGCAATCTCTATGTCCCTAAGGTGGACGACTACAGCTTATCAGAGAGTATTACACTTCAAAAATTGCAGGACAAGTTGGTGTTGGGAAGACAATTTCCAACTTGCAGAGGTATGTGGACTGGCCCAGAATACAAGAAGATGTAGGTCGATATCATAGAGGATGTATTTTTTGTTGTCCCAACAAGCCCAACAACAAGAAGCAAGGTCTATACCACCCCTTACTTATACCCACTTGACCTTTGGAAAGCATTTCCATGGATTTTGTGGGAGTTTTACCAACAACCAGGAAGGGACATGAATATCTATTTGTGGTATTTGATAGTCTCAACAAGATGTGCATTCTTATGCCTTGTAAAAAGACCACAAAATGATAGGAAGAAATAAACATGTTCTTTGAACATGTCTTGATGCACTTTGGGATAACAAGGAGTGTCATTTCAGACATAGATACTTGATTCCTCAGTGCATTTTGGACTACATTGTGGGAGAATATGGACACTAACTTGAAGAGATCTACAACATTCAATCAAGAGACATATGGGCATACAAAATTAGTAAAAACGAATTTTGTGTAGCTTTTGAGGGGTTAAAATAAAAAACATTTGAAGACCTGGGATGAAAATATGATCTACATACAACACTCTGATAATAGAGAAATCCACACTTCTACTAGTAAGTCACCTTTTGAAACTTCCTTTGGATATTTTCCACCTTCACCCTTGGATGTTGTATATGGAAAACAAAGATAAGTGAGGGAGGATCTCACAAGAGATACATTATGATCAGAACAACTTTTTGGGAAGACTAGGCACATCCATTTGAAAGTATATGAGATGTTGAAGAAGTCACAAAATACAAGGTCAGATGTGATCAACACTAAACCGAGAAGTCATTCAAAATGGGAGATATAGTCTAGTTACAATTGAACAAGGAAAGTCTACAAGGTCCTAGTAATATTATCAAGGCTCTGCAGTATGGAAATTTTTAGATATTATATAAGGTGGGAGATAACACCTACATACTTAGTTTACCCTCATACATGTACATTTACTCAATAGTCAATGTGGAAAATCTTAAACTTTATGAGCCTTCCATGTTGGATCAGAAGGAGGAGTAGGTATTACCTTCCATAGAGGACTTAGCACCAAATTCTCTAGAAGAGTTGGCATATGAGATAGATTTTTAGAAGTGGTATAGAACTATAATATAGGGGAAGCATGACCTTTTACATATAGGATTGAAAGGAAAACTTTCAAAAAGCAAAGTGGTACTCTAAGGAGGAGATAGAGGAAAATTTTCCTCACCTCATTCAGTAAATATTTTGGTGACCACAACCATCCCTAAATGGGGATTTTTTATCTGCATTGGATCATTATATTATTTTTCATCTATATCAATGCTTTATGGGTGAAAAAATTTGAGATATCAACTTGCAAAGCCATTTTAGCGGCGAGTCCCAATTTGGAAATTTTGGTCCAAAAAAACATTTGAAATATTTCGGAGACATTTAGAGGCATCAAACAAATTTTTTTTATGGTCCAAACATTACTATGTAACCACCATATATATTATTACCACCAAGACCTTTCAAATGGTGCAAGAATCACCTCAATTGCAGTTTGTATGCAAAAGTTAGGCCTCCCGTAAGTTGACCTACCATATTGATCACCATGGTGTCAGTGGAAGCTATTTCAACCCCCATTACTTAAATGTGTGGGGATAACCATGTAGTGTATTTTATAGAACATTTTATAAGGTCCAAACCTAATCACTAATTTAGGGTTGAGGAAGTTGATACCCTAACCCTAGATGGTTATCAGGCTATGTTAAATATCGAGCCACTAGGAGGAGAAGGGGTTCCATTATTTTTCATTGTAGCTTGTTCCATAGTTGAGAAAAACATATGAGAATGGTATTATTTGAGCATAAAAGAGGGGGAGAGATTTTTTATCATCCATATAGACCATAGTGTCAAAGGAAATTCCACAGAGAGTGTCTCTTTATTTGTACTTTCATTTGAACAAAAGAGAGCAGACAAGCCTCACCTTCTAGCTGGGTTTTCTCCCGTATTAGGTTTCCCAATTCATATCTTATATTTATTTTATGGTATGTGTATTATTTATTTTCTCTATTTCTCACATTTCATATATTTCATACATTTTTAAGAAGAAAACCAATAATTAAATAATTTGAGATCTAAAGGAAATTAACATTCACAACATAGATTTAAGTATTTTATTAGATATGTTGTAATGAACTGTCCAGTGGAATATCCACGGTAGTTTACAGATCATATTGGTAGTAGAGAAGGTTTGTTTTGGTTATTTTTGGGAAGTTGCACAATCCAAGAATCAACTTAAAGAGAATTCACAAAAACCCTAGCCATGGTAGACGAGTTTCTTCATAACAATCCTTGGGATCCAATAGAAGAGATATTTTCTAGGTTGGAAGCACGGGTTACCAATATCAACCACAATATCAAATTCCTCATGGAGGCTCTAGAAAGAAATCTCAAACCATCTAGATAGGTTGGAGGCTTTAATTCAAAGATCAGATCAGAGGGAAAATTGGGAGATAATGAATACCCAGAAAAGGAATCGCAAAAAGAACCCAAGGAAGAGAAGTCGAGTTCTAATACCATAAACCCTTCACAATATTTATTCAGTATGGAAACGAAAGTGGACATAATTCCATACCAAGGTGATATCAACAAATTAAAACTAAATCATTGGTTGTAGCAACTAGAATTTTATTTCAACGTTCACCATATAGATGAAGAACACAAGATATTATTTTCCATACTGAAGTTAGAAGGCCATGCTTTAACCTGGAGGGAAAGCCATATGGAAACACTTAGGTTGGAGGGTGATCTGCCAGTAACTAAGTGGGATGTAATACCCCTAATCCAAACCCCAATTTTAAATGAAAATCTAAATGTACATACATGTTGGTGAGCCATTGGCACCAAGTTTTGGTTCAATTTTGTGCGCACCTGAGTAGTGAATGAGGATTGTTTTCCAAATAAAGAGTGTGCACATTCCATAGTGTTTAGTGCACCTAAGTAATTGCATGTGGATTGTGCATAAAGGGAAGGGTTCTCACATTGAATAGTGTTATGCACACCTGAGTAAGTGTGTGAGGATTACCTTGAAGTTCACATCGTACCGAGTTTTATATATACATATGTATATGTATTTGAGGCTGGAGAGGTTGTGTGTGGTTATTGGGATGGTGAGCCAGGATGCAAAAAGGCCACTGTGCCTATCCTTGTAAAATGTAATCACACTCAAATTATTAATAAAATCACATCATTGCGTGCAGAGAAATCAGATGAAAAGAGATGAGGAGATAAACTCCACCGAAAAGGGAAAATGGGAGATTAATTCCAAGGGAATATTTTATTAATATTTCTAAAAAGTACAATTTCTGGATATTTATTTATCCTGAGTTCTCGAGGGATGGGAAAGAGTCACCAAGTGGATAAAACTAATTCTGAAGGTGACAAGTGTCTAGTTATGACCATGGAAATATATGACTAAAACTTAGTGTATTTTGGGGAGATCACTCACTTTTCTTCGTCAGTCAAACCATATGAACATGGAGTGACCATTACCTTATCTACAGAGAAAATCTTGGAAAGGGAATTTTCCATATAGTAACTAGAGTCTTTCTGTCGAAGAGGCAGGTTTTTAGAGACCTGAACATTCTCTCCAATTAAGAGACTTGTTGTCGAAGAGGTGGGTTTTCAGGCCTGTGAGAATTCTCTCTAGGTGAGATATTTTTTGTTGAAGAAGTGGGTTGTCAGGCCCGTGTACATTCTCTCGAGGTGAGAAATTTTCTAGGAATCGTTCCCTTGTGCACTAGGAATTAGTTACAAGGCTCTGAGACTTCTTATTTGACCTGTTGTTAAATCCCTAAAAAGGAATTTGGGCAGCCGAGGGATTGTTGAGATGAGAAGGGGCACGCTTCCTGGGGTGGGATAGGTATGTCCAGAATGAGATAATGTAGGATAGTTGTAGCAGTTGAGCACCTTGGAATGAGAAATTATGTTGATTATCAGACCTTATCCTGGAATTAGGAATCCTTTTTCCCTGGTGGAGTTTAATCCTCAGCTCGGGGGTGACCTGTTGTTGAAAGTATATGAGAAACAAAGTCTATGGCTGGGATGAACATCTAAGCTTTGCTCATAGTTGGTGACTCTTTACAAAACGATAAGTTTCCTTTATGTTCTTGTATAATTTATTGTTTGCTTAATTATCTATGTCTAATATGGGTTTATTTCCTTTATGACATTGCAAATCATTAAATGTTGTTATTATGTATGATGTTGTTTGTACTTGTAAGCATGATGTTTTATATAATAATTATTGTCGCACATGCAGAGTATGGAAATTATTAAGTATTTATTTTATTTAACTTTGTAATAATGGTCATGAGTTTCTGAGGTAAGGCTAGAATTGTTGTGCATGTAGGGAAATAATCTGTTTGTGCAAGAGACTGGAATCGTTGTGTGCACGGGGAAGAAAATATGCACACACATAGAGAATTGAATCTGTGTGTGGCACAAGAATGGTTTCATGCGTAGTAGTATTCATGTGTTCGGAGTGGTTACACACGCAATAATACTTGTGTGCACTGAATAATTATGTGTGCACTTGTATTATGTGTTAATTCCACTATTATAACTGGTGTCTGAAGAGGAAATTTTGTGTGGCGTGATCTAGCTTGGGATCGTGCACATTACCTCATGTGTTTCTTTGCATATTAACGTTATAGTGTAGAATTAAACACACTAGATTTTTGGAGTGGCATCACTCAACAGTAAGTTGGGGATGTTACAAAGTGGTATCAGGGAATTTGTTAGTGATGGTAATAGGGAATGTTATAGGTTGGTATTAGAGATGAATTTAGGGAGTTTGTACTAGTGGAGATGTTACAATGTGGTAACAAGTCCCATCTAGGAGGTTGGGTACATTACAGATTGGTATCAAAGCCCCGGTTTCAAAACTGAGATTGCATGGGCTGAGTATCTACTTAAGGAAAAATCCATACAGGTAAGTGGCAAATTTGGAATTACAACATGACCATGGTGCACATAAAATAAGAATCTACAAGTGTGCGCACTAAATTTTGACATTGCCGAGTGTGGATCTGGAAATGTGCAAAACATAATAGTGCATGGGTGTGTGCACTTAAATTTGGGGTTGTGCAGAGAAAAAATAGTAGTGCACGTGTAATATTGATACGTGGTGTATATTTTAAATATTGACATCGCACATTGGTACGTGTTGAATACCAGTGTGCACACGGGATTTCGAAAGAAGAAAGAAAGAGTAAAAGGGTATTTGGTTGAATTCCAAATGACCATAATTTATTGTGCAAGACTTAGAATTGTGTAAGGGAGGGATCGATAGGAAAGTTTTGGACAGAGGAGTCCAATTATTCACCCAAATTTTTTGAATTAGGACATTAAAATCATCCAAGAAATCAGAAGAAAGGGTTCTGAAAAAATTGTGCAGAGTTTTCATAAATTTGTCACGAGTTTTTCTAACAAATATTATTGCCTCCACATTTTGTATAATTAACATCGATTGGATCATGATAGAATCAATGCAGAGAGTCAAAAGCATGGAAGATGTGCAGAGAACTTACGATCATGATGATGAATTCATGGGTTTGAATATCAGTATGGGTATAGATAGTACATAATCCAATGAGAATAGAGAAGGCAAGGAGGATCACATAATCTTGGTAAAAAACATAAAGGGACTGCTTGAAAAATATGTCCAAAGTTATAAAGATGATAATGAGAGGCTTATGAAATCCAAGGAGCAACAAGATGGCTTCAATATCAAGTTGATGCAAAGCTTGGATAGAATAGAAAATAAAATGGATAAGGAGACAAAGTCAAGGAGTCGCAAGTCTCATGACGAGAGAAGAAAAACAAAAAGTGTTGACATGCATCACCATCACTCACCAAAGCATTCATTTAGGAAAGTGTGTAGTACCTCAAGTCCATCTCTTATCATAAAGTATAAGAAAAGGATTGGGGTGGAAGAGCTACAGGGAGAAATGAATAAGATCAGGGATAAATGGTGAGCAAAAGAAGGATGAATATGCAGAGACCTAGATATTGGGCATGAGGAAGTACTTCCAGTTTCATAATTACTATGTGCAGGAAGAAGGGAGAATCGACATCTATCAACTAAAGGGAAAAGCATCAATGTGGTGGGATCAATTTGTGAAAGTGCATCAAATTGATGAGAATAAGGTTACTTGGAGGTAGTTTAAAAGGTATTTTCAAAAGAAATAATTAACCAAGCGATACTATAACAAGAAAATCAAGGAGTTCTTTGAACTCAAGCTTGGGAGTATGACAATAGATGAGTATGAAAGAAGATTCTTAGAGATTTTCAAATATGTTGCAATCATCAAAAATGAGAAAGTTAAAATTCAAAGGTACCTGAGTGGGCTTCCATCATTTATCAGTGACAAGATACAATATGATGACCCCAAGACATTGGAGGAAACCATAAGGTGAGCTAAATGTCTCTATGATCAACAAAGGGGAAGATCGACTTTCAAAACGGCTTGGGAAAAGAATAAGAAAATGAAGATGGAACATAGGAAGAAGGGGACTAAGCCACCATTTTTCAAAAATACTTCACAAGGACAACCAAGTACTCCTAAGGATCCCAGAATGACTGAGATGTTGATGGTAGTGGTAGCATAAGAGAGGTATTTCTGCATAGGTCTATGTGTCTAGACGTGTGGAAATTGTCCAATTTGTTCTACTCTTGAATTTATTTTTGTTGAAGGAATTATTAAAGTAAATTTCTTTTATTAATTAATTATGTTATTAGTTAATTTAGTTATTTGAGTAAAGTACTAAAACTACTTAATAGTTAATCTTAGCATGTAGTGTTCACATGAAATCTAAATCTCTAGTGATATTAGAAATAGATTGTAACTCATGATTATAAAACCAAGACTAGGGTGAAGCAGAAATACACTTGAAAAGATTTGTGTTGAGACAGTCAACACACAAAGTATTATATCATGAAGGACTATGGTTCAAGATCTTGTATAGTTTAAGAAGGACTTTCATCTAGAGATCATATAAGTCAAGGAGAAGAGAGAACAGAGGCATACAAAGGTGGGTTTCAGTCGAAGGAAGCCATAGGATATTTTTGGATTGTACAGATATTTTCGTACACATCCATGGGTCACAGTGGAAGCAGTCATAGATATATGTGGGTCACATAAGGCCAAGTCATGGATACCTCGAAAAGAATTCCATAACTGGTCATATAACATGTCATAATTTTCTAGGTTATTCTGAAATTGTATTTCTCTTAGTGGGCCATAATCCCTATTACAAGAGCCCTAATTTTAGTATAATAAAATGATTCTCACCATTGGTTTCCCCTTCGTTGTTTTCCTCCAGGGTATCTACCCAAACATACTAGTGTTCATGTGTGCTTGATTTGGTTTCCTACTTTATGCTTCAACTGCATGATATTGAGTTGAATATTTTAATAGTGTATTATTGTTTTGTGAGCTGTTAATCTGATTGCAGTAAGGAAATCACTAGATAAAAAAGTACCTAGGTGATTGAGTAATAATTTAAACATGGTATCAGAGCACATTCTTTGAAGGGAAGCCATATCAGTATAGGGGTAGTTTTCCAACTGTTACGAGGAAAATATCTCTATGGCTAGGGGTAAACCACAATAGACGGAAATGACTGTAGAAATCAACTCTAATATCAAGTATGCTATATAAATAAATATGCTATAAGGACAAGATAAAAGGGCTACCTCACCCAAACGTTTGATGAAGTCCACCATTGAGCATTTGACCCAAAACAATATACCTACTACTAGTTCTCAACAACCAAGAAACGCAAGCATATGGTGATAATATATCATGTTATCAAATTCAATAGCATAATCCATAAACATTCATAACAAATACGCCCATGGAATAACAATTCAAATATTTGCGAGATATTAATTGGACGAGAAAAGAGTATTTTTATTAAGATATAATGAGAAGAAGTGAATGAGTTAAAAAATTGTGTCAGCACGGTTCGGAACGGAGAAACTAAAATCCTTCCAGCTGGGCCTCCACCACTTTAATCCTCCACCAAAGGCAAGAACATATAAGAGAGACAATGAAGTTCTCAATCAATAAGGGAAGAGCTTGGGGGCTGAGCAATGTGTTCAGACTTAAAGGAAAAAGGGATGCATACTCAATGTGAAGTGAATAATTTCTCCAGAGTAACTTTTCTCTCAAAATTGAATTATTTCTCCTCTTTTCCATAGCTCGGATTTGGCCCATTTATAGCCTTCAAGTGGAACTGAAGGACAGAGTCCGAATGTTTCCAGTATATGGAAGGCCAAGGATCATTGATCTCATGACATGACATGGAAACCTGACACTATTTTTTAATTTTGGGCACATTTCCCGATGTACACGAGCTGTAGTGGTGAAACCTATGTATACGCATGTTGTGATATAGGCAGGGTGTGTATATGTGGAAAAATAATGTTTTTAGCTCTAGGATTTGAAAAAAGGGACTTCAAGTTTGCATAGGGAAATGGAAAAAGACCCTCTGTGCAAGATTGCAAAGGGTGAGGCAAATCTTGTTATAACAGATGCCACCTAATGTGTGAGGTCAGAGGAGTATCTGCGATGGCCAAAATACATTATAAAACCCATAAGTGAAGTAATGGGGACCCAACTGGAAGAACTAGTTGCTCATTACAATATGTATTGAATTTGCATACATGGCTGCCAATTTGAATTACACTACAGATCCATGTGAAAATATACCAAACAACTGTCCATGTCCATGAATAGGAAAATAAAAATGTGGTTACATGCCAAAGGCTATCAAAGTCATGAGCAAGGCCCAGTAAAACCAATATCAAAATCAATCTGAAGATATCTGTATACAATGGAGTACAATTTGATCTCCCATGATCATTGAAGTCACACAGGTACGGGTCCAATGAAAAGGTAGCAACAACTTAGGAAAGTTGCGACTATAAATTGATGTCTTCAAGTCTTCTACACAATCCGCCAAAGGTGCAAGTCTACATCATGTGAATAAAGGAGTTGAGGTTGAACACAATGAGAGTTCGTTTGATTACCGGTCATTAAGATATATCATTAACAAATGCGAGACAACCTACCGATGATGAAAGTAGGTATCAAGGCACCGAGTACATTCTTACAAGTGTGAATAAAGGATTCGGGTTCGAACACTTGAAGACTCCATCGATCAGGATACATTGATGTATTCCCAATTGTTGATGGCAAGAGAACCTGCCACTAGTGAATGCAAGCACCTAGGTACTCATTGGACTCTAGGTCGCATCTTCAAAATAGATGAACTAAAGTTGATGGAAGGAGACCCGCTGAAAGGAGAGCATTAAGTCATCTCTCGGCATTCAGCACAAGGTACAAAGCAGGATCTTGATGATTTGGAGTAAATTGGATGAAGAACATGTTCACGAACGAACGACCTTATGCATCTTTCGCGTGTGCCAGGTGCAAGCAGTACACGAAAAAGACCCTCTGAATAAAATACAATGAGTAAAAATGCTGAAAAAGGTGAGGAAACCACCAATAAGACTAATGGAATCCAAGACACTGCATGAATCTTAATGTGTGAATATATGTCTTGTTATCGAACACAAGGGAAACCGTCCATTCAACGACTAATAATGAAATGTCGAATGTTGGGTTCAAGGTTACCTACCAATGAGGAAAGTAGGACTAGGGTGCATAATAGGACTACAACTTCATGTGATTCTAAGACAAACTGAGGGTATGGCCGACATGCAAAGTCAAGAGTTCTGAGGAATGGCTGACATAAGTTTATAAACATCCTTTGAACAAGAGCATGAGACATATGGAAGACTCTGGAAGCAAAGACTCACTGATGAAACCATGAGATGCAGGAGGCATCAATCAAACTCTCCATAGGGACTGAAAGAGTAACCAAATGGGGGATTAAACTCTATGTAACGATCTCATCTTCCTAAGGTCATGCTAAACCCAAAATTATGATGACAAGTGGACTCAAAAATTTTGTGCTTTGCTCAAAGGAGACACGACTGCTGCAAATATAAGATAATACTCCCTTACCGCCTGTCTTTTTTAGTTTTTTCATAGTCAAATGAATCCTATGATACAGAGGAGGGAAGGAGTATCACAAGTAAGAAAAACTAGTTCCAATAGTGGAACATACCTATGCTCAATGCAAGGAGGTGCATGCAGGAGATGGAAACTTGGGAGATTGTTCCCTCCTGGGTATAGGATGTCAAGTTGCGAAGGATATAAACAAGGATCTGCTTGGTTTGAGGATGAAAAAATGCTAAGGAAAATGGTTTATAACGCAAAGCGATAACTGACAATAGGCTCAATATTGCAAGCAAGGGCATGATATGTGATGTAGGAGCATTCGACTCAGCAAGCGAGCCAGCGCATTCAAAGAAGAGATCAGCTGGATTTTACAAACCCAAAATTTTTAAAGCGCTTTGGCAGTTGTAGCGCAAGCCTTTAATGAATTGTAGGCGCATTGTGCAGTGTGTTGGACCTGGAGCCTTAAGCTCTCGTCCTTTAGTAGATGAGGCATTTACTAGATTAAATGCAGGTAGATAGAATGTTTAATTCTAGATTTGATAGTTGAGTGTTCGAGAGGGAAAATGGATATAGACACCCTCATTGTATCTTTGTAACATTATTGAGATAGAGAGATTATCATTGAGAGTAAGAAGAGTAGAGCTCACAGAGAATTGTGTAGAGAACATCCATGTATAGAGATTGAATTAATAGAAGGAAGCTTTGATTCAAATCCATGGTTATGTGTCTATTCTCTGTGTATTGATTTGCTTCTCATGAATGTTTGCTTTCTTTTGATGCATTTGCTTTGTATATGCTGTGCATATGATTTCATGTTTCTGAACCGAAGTCTGAGAGGAAGAAAGGGTGAGGTTCAATCATTTATCTGTCTAAGCCAGGAGATTCCTGCATAGAGTGCAGTCGAACTCATCCACATAGAGTGCGTTGATGAAGGCCAGAAGTTAACCTTTGTTCTCACTTGTCCAAGAGTGGATTTTAGTTTTTGAAGCCATGCAAAGAGTGCGCAGGTGGAGAAGGAAGTCTCAGTTGTCATCTGAGCAGAGAAGCTTTGAGACTACTGGTGGAGGAGTTGCACAGAGTCGAAGAAGTGTAAACACTTGAAGCATTTACAGGTTTGCTGCAAGGAGTGTGCGCAAGTTCCTCTGAAGGAGTCATAGAGGAAAGCTCAGGAGGATTAGTACCTTTGGGATATTGTTGAGAAAGACGCAAAGGAGTTGCGTGTGAACTACTCAAGGAAAGAGTTACATGTGCAGGTGTTTGAAGGCGGGTGCGAAGAAAAGCACTTAACCATTTCGGGGATTTTACAGAAGGAATCAGATGATCAAAATCTCCTCAGAGTTTTCATGAAGTTCTGAGGACCGTCAGATCTTGCAGAGGTGCAAGGAGGTTACGGCGCGAGGACCTGAGGAATTCAAAGCTCAGGAGAGGCAGGGTCATTGATCTCGAGTCACCGGAGTCGTCAGGTCTACATGAGGTCTCGTGTATCAAGGACTCAGGAGTCGAAGCTCCAAAGGTTGTGAACAAAGAATTACGAGGTCGCGAGGCGTGAGGAGATCAGAACCATTCGTGGTGGAGGATGTGTGTTGGGAGATCCTCCTCTCGCTGACTCGGGACTTGTAGGGTGGAAGCCCAAGAAGTTGGGGATTCAAAGTTGCGAGGCATGAGGACACGAGGCGATGAAGGATTGAGTGAATCAGAGCCGTCCATTATGAAGGACGTATGTCAAGAGATCAGGAGATCTCGTTGACTCGGGACTCGCCGAGTGGAAGGCCAAAGATTGGGGACTTAGAGTCACGAGGTTTTGAAGTGCGATACCATGTGGGCCACAGTACAGATCAGTGGAAGACAAGTGGCAGAGATAGGTGTCTCAGCACCTCAGCACTCGCAGGTCAGAACTACAAAGATTTGTTCCCAAGAGTCACGAGGTCACGATGTAGCAAGGGGATCAGAGCCATCCGACTTAAGGGACAGGTGGTAGAGATCGGGACACCTCGACACTCGTGAGTTGGAGTGGTGAAGCATTGGGTATAGAAGGTTGCGAGGTGCGATGTCGTGAGGGTACAGAACCTCGGCACCTCGGCACTCGTAAGTTTGAGTTGCAAAGAGTTGCATTCAAAGGTTGTGAGGTTGCAAGGACACGAGGTGACCAAAACAGCGAGGGGCTGTGAAACGTCGATCTGAGGAGGACATGTGTCATAGATCGAGAAACTCTGGACTCGCGAGTTGAAAGAGAAAAACTTGGGTGCAAAGAGTCATGAGGTCGCGAGGTCACGAGTAAAGGAGAACCGTAGGATCCAAGGCACAGGGAGACCATTGGATTTTGCACGTGGAAGTCGTGCCACGTGTCTCGGCACCTCGGGTGTCGAAGGTTTGAAAGTTGAAGTTTTGGACTCGCGAGGCACAAGTTCGCGAGGAGGCGAGATCCGTCAGCAGAGGAATAGCGAGTTGACTAGACCTCGGGTCTCAGGGATCTGAGAACCAAGAACTTAGTATTTGAAATCGCGAGGTGCGAGGTCGCGAGTTCTGATTCTTTCGAGGAGCATTCGAAAGGGAGAATCGTGCGAGAAAAAGTCTTTGGGTGCCAAAAAGTCCCGATACGGGATTTGGAGAGCATCCATCTCTTCGGGCCACAAGAAGAAGAGATCCTAGTGGGAGAAAGCGTGCTTGGGAGGTGCGGTTTGCGTCAGGTGGTATCAGAGCTGATATTTGTCTGTATATTTCAGGCAAAAGAGAGTGAAATAAAGAAGAAGCTCTCAGATACACAACAAGCAGTATCAGAGAGAGAAATTTTTTTTTCTGTTCTCTGTAGCAGAGTAGGAAAGAAATTTTCACCATGCCGCCGAGGCGTGAAAGACAATCACCCGACCCAGAAGGTAGAGGAAACCAGAGGGGAAGGGGAAGACCATATCATAATCCTGAGATGGAAAGACAGATATGTGATCTCACGGTTAGATTAGAAGAAATGGAAGCGGTGCTGAGACGCACAGCCAGTACAGGGGATCACAGTGATTCTGAAGGCGAGGTTGAAGTTGAACATCTAGTAGAAGTTGTAGCAGAGGATGCAAGCAATGAGCGATTGATTAAAGCTATCACCCGAATGAGTTCAAAGACAAAAATGGTCATCCCGACTTATGAAGGGAATCTGGATGCAGAAGAGTTGCTAGATTGGATTAGAGCTCTTGACACCTATCTTTATTATGAGGATATCGAAGAGGATAAAAAGGTCAGACATGCTGTTACCAAATTGAAGGGGCATGCAGCATTATGGTGGGACAAACTTCAAGCAAAGAGGCGTTCCAAAGGTAAACAAAAGATCAAAAACTGGGATCGAATGATTACGAAGATGAAGGCAAAGTTCATCCCAAGGGACTATCAGATCACACTGTTCAGGAAGATGCAGAACCTAAGACAGAAGATGATGTCAGTAAAGGAGTTTACTGAGGAGTTCTACAAGCTCAATATCAGAGCAGGTCATCAGGAGAGTGATGATGAAAAAGTGGCCAGATATATGAATGGCTTAAGATACGATATCCAGGACGAAATGAGTATGACAACCGTCCGAACGGTGGAGGATGTGTATCAGATAGCGCTGAAGGCTGAGGAAAAGCTAAGTTGTAAGACAGCACAGTGGGGTAGAGGTAAGAGCCAACCAAAGGGTAATTCGGTTGCTCAAGACAAGTCCCATAAATCTAAGGATGGTTGGAAGAAGCCTCAAGCTAAAACAGAAAGAGGCGGAAGCTCACAGAGAGGTTAGCATGCCGAACAGAAAAGGCAGCAGACAGAACAAGGCAGAGGATACGCTGATGCGAACACTTTTCCTCGTACCAGAGGCAGAGGAAGAGGAAGAGGTGGAGATATCACATGCTTCACATGTGGGGAAGATGGACATAAGGCAGTTGATTGTCCACAACGAAAGAAAAGCGGAGGAGAAGCTCACATTGCCCAACCACAGAGGTGAGATGCTGAGGATGAAGACGCAAAAGTCGAAAGGTCGCTGATGATGCATAAGGTTCTCTTAACACTTGAGAAGGAGGTGGAGGATGCGGTTCAGAGAAATAGGATTTTCAAAACCACATGCAAAACCAAAGACATGAAGTGCAAACTTATCATGGATAGCAGAAGCACAGACAATCTCGTTTCAACCGAGATGGTGGAAAAGCTGAAATTGGAAACAACTGATCACCCAAGGCCATACAAGGTTTCAAGGCTGCAGAAGGGACATCAGGTAAATGTCACTAAATAGTGCTTAGTGGACATAAAGATAGGAGGATACAATGATAGGATTTTGTGTGATGTTATTCCTATGGATGTATGTCATTTATTGCTAGGAAGGCCATGGCAATATGATAGAAACGTGATTCATGATGGGAAGATGAATACGTACACTTTAGAGAAGAATGGGAAAGCACATACATTACTTCCAATAAAAGATGCAGAAGTAAAACCATAACAGAGAAATGCTATACTTCTCATGACTGGGAAGGAACTTCTGGAGGAAGTGAAGAAGAAGGAAGATCCACAATTCTTTGTGGTCAGAAAACCAAGTGTTGTTTTGACCCACACAAGAGTGGATGACTTGCCAGAAGCAATTCAGGAACTGTTGGAGGAGTTCGCTGATATTGTGGTAGAAGAATTACCTCATTCATTGCCACCAGTGAGGAGTGTGATTCATCACATAGACCTCATACCATAGGAAAGTTTTCCAAACAAAGATGCATACAGGTTGACACGAGAATGAGGAAGTCAAGAATCAGGTGCAGGAACTATTGGATAAAGGACTGATCAGAGAAAGTTTGAGTCTGTGTGTCGTTCCTACGGTAATAAGTCCAAATAAGGATGGAGGATGGAGGATGTGTACAAACTCTAGAGCCATTAATAAGATAACCATCAGGTACAGATTTCCACTGCCAAGAATGGATGATCTGGTGGATTGCCTGAGCGGGGCAAAATTTTTTTCAAAGATAGATTTGAAAAGAGGATATCACCAGATTCGCATGAGAGAAGGAGATGAATGGAAGACATCCTTCAAAACCAACGAAGGACTGTATGAGTGGCTAGTCATGCTGTTTGGCTTGACAAATGCACCGAGCACATTTATGAGATTGATGAACGAAATCCTGAAGGAATTCATCAGGAAATTCGTCGTCGTATATCTAGATGATATACTGATATTCAGCAAGACCAAGGCTGAGCATTTGAAACATTTGGCCATTGTGATGAAGAAGCTACAGCAGGAGAAGTTGTTTATCAACTTGAAGAAGTCCTCATTTATGAAGACAGAGCTCATTTACTTGGGTTTTGTTATTTCAGCAAATGAGTTGAGGATGGACCCGGATAAAGTAGAAGTGATCAAGAATTGGCCATCACCGAGAAATATTTTCGAGGTGAGAAGTTTCCATGGTTTGGATAGTTTCTATCGGAAATACATCATGGATTTTAGTAGAATTAGCGCAGCGATGATGGACACAGTCAAGAAAAGACACAAATATTTTCATTGGACTGAAGCAGCAGAGAAAAGCTTCAATCTGTTGAAGCGAAAGATTACCGAACAACCGATTTTGGTATTGCCAGATTTCATGAAGACATTTCAGGTGAAGTGTGATGCAAGTGGATATGCCATAGGAGCGGTCTTGAGTCAAGAGGACAGAACAATTGCCTATTTCAGTGAGAAGATGAATGAAGCAAAGCTGAAATGCTCCACGTATGATAAGGAATTTTATGCCATCATACAGGCATTGAAGAAGTGGAGGCATTACTTGATACCCAAGGAATTTGTATTGTATAGTGATAATCATGCATTGCAGTTTGTAAGTCAACAGGATAAGTTGAATCAGAAGCATGAAAAATGGGTAGAATATATGCAGAACTTTACATTTGTAATTAAACACATTTCAGGGACTACTAACAAAGTGGCTGATGCTTTGAGAAGGAAATGTTTGTTGCTACAGGAATTTCAAGTTAGGACATTGGTGTTTGAGAATCTCAAGGACATGTATGCAGGGGATGCAGATTTTGCAGAGGCATATGAAGTAGCTGATAACCCAGTTCTCAAGGACAGAAGCCCATGGATAGATTACATGATCCAGGAGGGATTACTTTTCAGAGGCAATCAATTGTGTATTCCAATTTTCTCCATGAGGGAGAACTTGTTGAAAGAAAAGCATAGCGGAGGATTGGCAGGACACTTTGGCCATGAAAAAACATTCGCAAAGTTGAGTGAATCATATTTTTGGCCAGGCATGCGAGCAGAGGTCAAGAGGTTTGTTGACAGATGTAGAGTATGTCAACATTCAAAGGGCAGGAAACAAAATGCAGGGTTTTATCATCCATTGCCCATACCAGAGAGACCATGGGAGGTGATCGGCATGGATTTTGTGTTGGGTTTATCAAGGACACAAAGGGGTGTTGATTCCATCTTTGTGGTGGTGGACAGGTTTTCTAAGATGGCACATTTTATCCCATGCCAGAAGACCAGCGATGCCACACACATCGCAAACTTGTTTTTCAAGGAGATTGTTAGACTTCATGGTTTACCCAGAAGCATAGTCTCGGACAAGGATACAAAATTCATAGTTCATTTCTGGAGGACGCTATGGAAGAAGATAGGAACTAACTTGGCGTTTAGTTCATCCTATAAACCTCAGATAGATGGGCAAACAGAGGTAGTCAATAGAAGTCTGGGAGACTTATTGAGAAGCTTGGTGATAGAGCACCATAGCAGTTGGGACAATGTGTTGCCACAAGCAAAGTTCGCATACAATGATTCAGTGAACAGGAGCACAGGAAAAAGCCCATTTGAGATAGTATATGGTAGGCAGCCAAGAGGAGTATCTGAACTGAGAGACTCAGAGTAGATAATGACCAAGAGTGCAAACGCTGAAGAATTTGCAGAGGCGATGGAGGAACTTCACAGCAGAGTGAAGCAACGACTGCAAGAGTTAAACCAAGAATATAAGCGCAGAGCAGATCAACATCAAAGACAACTTCAGTTCGAAGTTGGTGATCTAGTTCTGGCACACCTAAGGAAATAAAGGTTCCCAAGGGGAACATACAATAAGCTGAAAATGAAGAAAATTGGACCATGCAGAGTCCTTAAGAAATTAGGAGAGAATGCTTATGAGATTGAGTTGCCAGATGAGATTGGGATATCTCCGACATTCAATGTATCAGACTTATATCCATATAAAGCTGAGGAAGCAGGAGCTAGAAATGATGAACAGCCAGAGATCCAGTGGCAGAAGCAGATGTCGATTGCAGAAAAGCCACAGATGGAGCACATACTTGACAAGAGGGTAAGTAAAAAGACCAGAAGAAAAGAATACTATGAGTATCTGGTCAAATGAAAAAATCACCCAATGGAAGATGCCAGTTGGGAGACTGAAGCAGAAATTCAAAAGCATGGATAGACCGTGCAGGAGCTCATGGACAGGAGCCCATGAAATTGTTCCCATGAAATTGTTCAAGCCAAAGAGTATGATGCAGGAGCATCCGACTCAGCAAGCGAGCCAACGCATTCAAAGAAGAGATCAACTGGATTTTACAAACCCAAAAGTTTTAAAGTGCTTTGGGAGTTGTAGCGCAAGCCTTTAATGAATTGTAGGCACATTGTACAGTGTGTTGGACCTGGAGCCTTAAGCTCTCATCCTTTAGTAGATGAGGCATTTACTAGATTAAATGCAAGTAGATAGAATGTTTAATTCTAGATTTGATAGTTGAGTGTTCGAGAGGGAAAACGGATATAGACACCCTCATTGTATCTTTGTAACATTATTGAGATAGAGAGATTATCATTGAGAGCAAGAAGAGTAGAGCTCGCAGAGAATTGTGTAGAGAAAATCCATGTATAGAGATTGAATTAATAGAAGGAAGTTTTGATTCAAATCCATGGTTATGTGTCTATTCTCTTTGTATTGATTTGCTACTCATGAATGTTTGCTTTCTTTTGATGCATTTTCTTTGTATATGTTGTGCATATGATTTCATATTTCTGAACAGAAGTTTGAGAGGAAGAAAGGGTGAGGTTCAATCGTTTATCTGTCTAAGCCAGGAGATTCCTGCATAGAGTGTAGTCGAACTCATCCGCATAGAGTGCATTGATGAACGCCAGAAGTTAACCTTTGTTCTCACTTGTCCAGGAGTGGATTTTAGTTGTTGAAGCCATGCAAATAGTGCACAGGCAGAGAAGGAAGTCTCAGTTGTCATCTAAGCAGAGAAGTTTTGAGACTGTTGGTGCAGGAGCTTCACAGAGTCGAAGAAGTGCAAACACTTGAAGCATTTACAGGTTTTCCGCAAGGAGTGCGTGCAAGTTCCTCTGAAGGAGTCATAGAGGAAAGCTCGGGAGGATTAGTACCTTTGAGATATTGTTGAGAAATACGCAAAGGAGTTGTGTGTGAACTTCTCAAGGAAAGAGTTACGCGCGCAGGCGTTTTAAGGCGGGTGCGAAGAAAAGCACTTAACCGTTTCGGGGATTTTACAGAAGGAATCGGACGATCGAAATATCCTCGGAGGTTTCGTGAAGTTCTGAGGACCGTTAGATCTTGCAGAGGTGCAAGGAGGTTACGGCGCGAGGAATTGAGGAATTAAAAGCTCAGGAGAGGCAGGGTCGTTGATCTCGAGTCACTGGAGCCGTCAGATCTACACGAGGTCTCATGTATCGGGGACTCGGGAGTCGAAGCTCCAAAGGTTGTGAACAAAGAATTACGAGGTCGCAAGGCACGAGGAGATCAGAACCGTTCATGGTGGAGGACGCGTGTCAGGAGATCCTCCTCTCGTTGACTCGAGACTCGTAGGGTGGACGTGAGGTGACGAAGGAGTGAGCGAATCAGAGCCATCCATTGTGGAGGACGCATGTCAAGAGATCAGGAGATCTCATTGACTCAGGACTCACCGAGTGGAAGGCCAAAGATTGGGAACTTAGATTCGCAAGGTCGTGAGGCACGAGACGACGTGGGCCACAGTACAGGTCAGTGGAAGACAAGTGGCGGAGACAGGTGTCTCGGCACCTCGGCACTCGCAGGTCAGAACTGCAAATATTTGTTCCCAAGAGTCACGAGGTTGCGAGGTAGTGAGGGGATCAGAGCCGTTCGACTAAAGGGACAGGTGGCAGAGATCGGGACACCTCAGCACTCGTGAGTTGGAGTGGTGAAGCATTGGGTATGGAAGGTTGTGAGGTACAAGGTCGCGAGGGTACGTAACCTTGGCACCTTGACACTCGTAAGTTTGAGTTGCAAAGAGTTGCATTCAAAGGTTGCGAGGTCGCGAGGACGCAAGGTGACCAAAACAGCGAGGGGTTGTGAACCGTTGATCTGAGGAGGACAGGTGTCACAGATCGAGAAACTCTGGACTCGTGAGTTGAAAGACCAAAACTTGGGTGCAAAGATTCGTGAGCTCACGAGGTCGCAAGTAAAGGAGAACCGTAGGATCCAAGGCACAGGGAGATCGTTGGATTTTGTGCGTGGAAGTCGTGCCATGTGTCTTGGCACCTCGAGTGTCAAAGGTTGGAAAGTTGAAGGTTTGGACTCGTGAGGTGCAAGGTCACGAGGAGGTGAGATCCTTCAGCAGAGGAACAATGAGTTGACTGAACCTCGAGTCTCGGGGATCCAAGAACCAAGAATTTAGTATTTGAACTCGCGAGGCGTGAGGTCGCGAGTTCCGATTCTTCCGAGGAGCATTCGAAAGGGAGAATCGTGCAAGAAAAAGTCTATGGGTGCCAAAAAGTCCTGATACGGGATTTGGAGAGCGTCCAGCTCTTCGGGCCACAAGAAGAAGAGATCCTGGTGGGAGCAAGCGTGCTTGGGAGGTGCGGTTTGCATCAAGATGCAATCACAACTTAACGCCAAAAAATGTCCTTTTTCGTAATCTTAGTCTACTTGGTTTGAAAAATGGATAAACTTGTACCAAATAGACGTCCTTTCAAATCCAATTTACGAGTGTGAAAGAGACAAGTTCACTCGGCAATCTTTTTTCCTTTTGAAAATGAGTCGAAAAAGAGCTTAACTAAGACTCACGATCTTTCAAATCCAATTAACGAGTGTGAAAGAGACAAATTCATTTGGAAATCTTTTCTCTTTTTAGACGAGTCTGAAAAAGATATTAAATCATACTTGTTGGGGGGTTTATAGGAGGCATGTCATGGGTGAGGCCAAGGCTCCCGTGTTGGACTTCTTTCAAATGTCATCATCTTATGAATAACTGACACAATATTGGGAAAACCCAAAGCTCTCCAAGTCGAGGAGAATAAAGTGCTAGTAGAGGTTACCTTCTCCATGATATATTGGATAACGTCTCTTACTTGCAAAGGCATAGGAGGAGGCATTAGATACCCCACAAGACCATCCCAGTCAAATAGAACCTCTTCATGACTTGGAGGGAGAGTGCTCGGGGAGAGTAAAACTCTCTTTTGTTCAGAAGGTTCAGTACTAGAAATATTAATGACATGGTTGGAGGACGCATCACCCTCCAAAAGAAGAGTTGGATTGACTAGAGGTTGCATTGGTATGACCACTTCTTCGACCATTAGTTGAATAGGATGCATGGGAACAATGTTAGGGGATGCATCACCCTAAAAAATGGGTGTGTGGTCAGGCGAGGATTGCATCAACATGACTTCCGTGTCAATAAAAGGAGAAACAGAGTGTGGAGAAACCATAGACACCTCATAACCTGAAGGGACCCCAGGTGAGAACCATGCTTCTGGTATCCAAACAGTAGAAGGAAACAAATGATTGAGGTGATCTCTTTCGGAATTCCTACAAAGGAAATTGGGCTTACGTCTAACACGTCTAGGCTTCTCAACCATATGAATTCCGCTAGTGTTATTTACAATGGCTGGCGACATGTGCTCAGTGTGACTGGCAGAGGTTGGACATTCATCTCCCACATGATGTACAAAGGTTGGATATGTGATGTTGATATGACTCATGGTGACTAGAGTGATGCCCCCAACATGACTAGCAGCGGCTGGTTGTTGGTCTTCAACATGACTTGCAGAAGTTGCTGACCAATATCCAATATGACTAGCAACGGTTGGTGATGGATCTCTAGTGTGACCAACAATGACTGGACTAGCGACAGTGGTGAGTTTTGGAATTTGAGACCAAGGTCCTAGGAAAGACTAGATTTGAGACATTGCAGGCCAAGAAGGATCCCGGTTTACACCATGTCCCTGCCCGAAAAGATAGTATCCTCTACCTAATTGATCCATAGAGGTTTTTACAGGCATTATCACTAAAGCAGATGTTTGTGAAGAGACAAAAGTATGATAAGGATTATTCAAGTGAGGATATATGTTTCCCCCATGTGAAGGGGCCCTGTGAAGAGGGTGCCCTGTACCAGAAAAATGGTTCCCTCTGTATGAAATACCAAAGGACATATGTGGACCTACCATGGGAAAAATGTTTGTAGGAACTGGCATGGTAGATGAAGGATACACAGATGGGGTGTAATAAGTAGAATAACCACCCATTTGAGTATTGTCTCCCGAAAAAACATGGCTAGGATTGGATCTGTAAGAGGGGAGATTCCAACCTCCCACAGTGAAAGTTGGTTGAGGGACATGACTCCTATCAAATGAAGATGTAGACGGTGGGGCCATGGTGCCTCCAAATCCAAAACTAGGATGCATATAAATGGGCTAGGGAGAGGATGGGATGGGTGAAGGTATGTTTCGCATATCAATAGGAAAATTATTAGAGACCCAAGGCATGGACTGAGTGTTGTAATGTTTCATACCATTATGAAAAGAGGATGGATTCATCCCCATGAAATGTGTGAATGTCATGGGGGGGTAGTGGTAAAGGAGGGAGCTACAAGAACTCCACTATCAATGACAACTCAAATCATGGTATAAAATCTCAAAGGTCTACTAATAATTAAAGAGCACATCGAAAATAATCAAACAACCAACATGCACACAAATAGGATAAATTGGCTGAAAGGGACCTCCCTCTCTAAAGTAGGTATGCCTCGCCCTAGAGGGGCTTGAGACTCCACTGCTAAAGATTAGAGGAAACATAATCAGTTATAAGGGTCGTCATGGGATTAACAACTAGTCTGTCAAATCCCCCTGGAGATGTAATCCTCCATAAAGGTTATGTGTTGTCTAACCCTTATCTAACCCAGGGTACCTACAGAATAAACCCTGCAAGTAACCTATGTGGAACCTAAGTCAAGCAACTAAGAAACCATGGTATAACCAATGCACAGGCAAACATTCGTAAGTCAGATCCACTGTATGGGTAGGTTAGCAAAGCCTGAAACCTTTAAAGCACAAACTCTCATAGAGGTAAGGGCACTAACAAGATCCCCATATATGAATAGATCCCCAGAAATGTATCTGACGCTAAGAAGATATCAGGGGGATATCCCTTCAACCAACCTCACGCGACCTCGTGCTTAAATCCGGTGTAAGAGGAGCCTCTTGATATTACCAATTATACTATGGATTTCTCCACTCCCTTAGTTAGACACATATGTTGATTTACTAGCCTTGGAGACATTTACTCAAAAAATCCTATTCGAAGGCTCTAAATATTAAGCTAGTTTGTGCACCCTAGAAAATAAAATCGTCACTAATCAATTTTAAATCATAATGTTAATTTTAATGGCCTTGCTTACTCAAAAGGTTTGGTCATGAAACTAGTGATGTTATGTCTCAGCAAGTAAAATAAATGTATATGAATACAATGTAAAGTCCTAACTTCAATTTCCAATAAATGATATGCTTTTCAAAAATGCAATTTTCAATTTAATTCTGTAATTCTAAATAAATTGCAATCTTTATTTACATGCACTAAGATAAATGACAAAGACTCAAGAGATAAAAATTCCAATCAATGTAAAATGCCTAATATTTTTGTATTTTAAATATAAGAGAATGAAAATGCAAGGACTGCACAACAACTTGATATAAAGACTCTACTATGTATAGACAAAGACAACCCAAGTAGGATATCAGGGAGAAAAACATCTATCCCAAAGTGCAAGGACAATCAAAATGAAAAAGATGATGAGAAAGGCACCACCCAAAAATTCAACCAAAGATTGGTTTCTTGTCATTCCACAGAAACTTAACAATCACCACAAAGACCCAAGAAGACTAAAAAATCATCAAAACCTACCCAACAACCACCAAACCTAGCAATCAAGCAACAAAGGTTGATTTATACGACTGTTCAAGAGAAAAGCACATATGTACGTAGCTTGCAGAAGTACAACATGCGTATTTATGTGACTACCAAGCAAAAACCCAAGTATATGTTTCAAAACACAGCTAGGCTAAGGAGAAGGCTAAGAAACTCAAACTCAGAGTGAACAGAGGCTGTCAAGCAATCATACAAGAAGAAAATCAATATGAACGAGAGCAATCTAAGGAAAAAAACACTCCAAACCCCAAAAAAGAAGATTATTTTTCCCAATATGGTCACCAATTTTGTTACGAGGAAAATCTCTTTATGGCTAGGGGTAAACCACAACAGACGGAAATGAATGAAGAAATCAAATCTAATCTCAAGTATGCTATATAAATAAATATGCTAGCAGGACAAGATAAAAGGCCTACCTCACCTAGACATTCGATGAAGTCCACCGTTGAGCACTTGACCCAAAGCAATATACCTGCAACTAGTTCTCAAAAACCAAGAAATGAAATCATATGGTGATAATATATAATGTTAGCAAATTCGATAGCATAATCCATCAACATTGATAACAAATACACCCATGGAATAACAATTCAAATATTTTTGAAATATTAATTGCATGAGAAAAGAGTATTTCTATTAAGATATAATCAGCAGAAGTGAACGAGTTACAAACTTCTGTGTCGGCATGATTCGAAACCGAGAAACTAAGTTCCTTCCAGCTAGGCCTCCACCACTTCAATCCTCCACCAAAGGCAAGATCATATAAGAGAGACAATAAAGTTCTCGATCAATAAGGGAAGAACTTAAGGGTTGAACAATGTGTTCAGACTTAAAGGAAAAAGGGATGCAGACTCAATGTGAAGTGAACAATTTCTCCAGAGTAACTTTTCTCTCAAAGTTGAATTATTTCTCGTCTTTTCCATAGCTCGGGTTTGGGCCATTTTTATCCTTCAAGTGGAACTAAAGGGTCGAGTTAGAACATTTCTAGTATATGGAAGGCCAAGGATCATTGATCTTGTGACGTGACATGGAAACCCGACACCATTTTTTTATTTTGGGCACATTTGTTAATGTACATGGTATGTTGTGGTGAAACCTGTGTATAAGCATGATGTAATATAGGCAGGGCACATATATGTGGAAAAATAATGTTTTTAGCTTTGGGATTTGGAAAAAGGGATTTCAATTCTGCACAGGGAAATGGAAAAAGGCCCTCTATGTAAGATTGCATAGGGTGAGGAAAATCTTGCTATAACACCAACAACAGGTTATTTCCAGGGCATTTCATCAGGTCTTAGGGATGGCAGCAACATCGTTGAGAGTTGAAGACAAATTGGATAGAGAATCCAACTTCCTATCTTGGAAAGAAAGAGTTACTTTGACATTGAAGGAGTATGGCATTTGGGAGTTAATGGATCAAGTAGTTGGTCCACCAACTGATCTGGTAGCTTTGGAAGATCACAAGAAGAAGGAGATCAAAGCATAGAGGTTCCTTTTGGAGTTGGTGAAGGATCATCTAATTCCTCACCTAACCAAGAACATGACGACCAAAGATATATTTTATGCCTTGGTAAGTTTATTCCAAAGAAAGAACATGAATAGGAACATGACATTAAGGAATAAAATTAGATCGGTTCAGATGTCTATATCAAATAATGTTACCAACTATATCTTGAGGATCACACAAGTGCCTGATCAACTTGTAGCCATACAGGAGAAAACAAAGGATGCAGAGCTCGTTAACATGTAATTAAATGGTATTACTAAGTGATCTAGGTGAATATCAGTGGCCACCCACCTCTTCCAGATGGATCACATACAACTTTCATCTTGGCAGTTACATTTTTTATCTTGGCAATTTGTTTGTAGCTTTTCGGGTCCTAAAATTTGGGGGTCGTTTTGAGGCCCTAAACAATGTTTTTGGGCCCGCCATAGTCGCACATTATACCAAGTTAGATTGTAATGGAATAATGTGTATTCCTCGGATAGACCTTTCCAACAGGATATCGTGCACCTAAAATGGAGATCGTATGCAAAAGTTATGACCCCAGGAAGTTGATGTACCAACTTACCCCAACGGGGCCCACATGACTTTTGGTGCTTCATCTCCTAGGGTTAGTTTTTTTATGCCTAGGGTT
Source organism: Picea glauca (assembly GCA_000966675.3). Lineage (NCBI taxonomy): Eukaryota > Viridiplantae > Streptophyta > Pinopsida > Pinales > Pinaceae > Picea > Picea glauca. Next base: position 450,537 of record JZKD02S0544110.1, read on the forward strand.
TGGCATTCATTTTTTATGTGAAAAGGCCTTAGGATCCTCATTGTGCTCATATTCTTGCGAATGAGTGTAGACATCACATCTCTTCTCAGAGACAATCTGCCACCATTCTAGCAAGCTTGTTTCAACCTGCATTTTACAGTTTCAACACATTTCTTATTTAATAGAAGTCAATTTTTACTATATCTCTGTTATTATTCATTATATATCTATGTTAATATTATATAACTATGTTTTCATTTCATTCCTCTCATAAATATGGATCATTGGTATCAGAGCGGTCTTCTCCTTATCGTTTTTAGTGCATGTCCCCGACGAAGTCAGGGTATAGAGAGTTGGGTCTGAAGCTTGTTTCTTTTGAGGACAACTTCTCTCACACACCCAAGAAACCTTCCATGGTGGGAGAAAATAAATATGATGGGACATGATATCCTTTCAAATTGTTATTCGAGGAATCCCTCGAGTGACAGAGAAACGAGATGGTGGATAACTTTGTTCAAATCCTTCGACGATTGTTGACAAGTGATGCATATTCCTCGAGCGGCTCCAATGACCCCTTCATGGTACAAATCAAATTTTATATTCCTATATTTGAAGGTGAGATAAATGTAGATGTTGTAGACAAATGGTTAAATCTGCTAGAAGGGTATTTTTCTGTCCACAACTTTTCAGATAGAGAAAATATTACATTTGCACTCCTTAAGGCCATCCCCCATGTCAAAGATTGGTGGGAGGCTTTATGTGAGAAAAAGAAAATAGAGGAATCTCCATTGTTTGCAGTCGCACCCACCTAGGCCTTTTTCAGGGTTTTTATTAAAGAAAAATACTACCCCGTTGGAAGTTATGATGACTTATATACAAAATGGACAACACTCCTATAGTAAAGGGACCAAATAGTGCTGGAGTTCACAAATATATTCCATACCTTGCACACCAATTTGGGTATCAGAGACTCTAAGTGACATCTAGTGTTCAAGTACCATGGGGGTATGCATAGATACATCTAGAAAAAAATGGAATTTTTGTATATTTCATCCTTGGGCGCGACCTATCAATATGCTATCAAAATCGAGCATAAGCTCAAACAAAATATGTGATATTTTGGGTCTGTAAACCCATCATAGTGGAAGCAGGGAAAAGGAGGCCCCAACCCATAGAAAAAAGGGTAGAGAAAGGATGGATAGCTGTAGAACAACCACTCCAAACAACAAAAAAAGAAGGACAATGAGAAGACAAATAAAGACACTCAGAAGTGGTGTGAGTTCCATAGGAGCCCTTGACATAACATCGATGAAGGCCACTCAAAGTAGTCATTGGTGGCTGAGGTGAAAGAATTTGAATCAAATGCAGCATTATAATTTGAGTCAAAACTAGTAAAGGGGATGAATCATTGATGCAGAGCATAGTGCCACCATTTCTACCACAAAAAAGGTCTAGCCCGATGAACCTGATGAACCAGAGGAAGGTGAGTGCCTATTTCATTCATAGATGTGGGTGAAGGGTACTCCACTGCACTTCATCTTTGATAGTGGTATCTAGAAGAACCTCATATCAGCAGAGGTCGTCAAGCGGTTGGATTTTTCAACATCAACACACCCTCAACCATACAACATTGAATGGCTCCACTAAGGGAGGGATCTCCATGTCATCCAACAGTGTCGCCTGGCCTACGAAATCAAGCCCTTCAAACATTAGGTATTGTGTGATGTCGCCCCCCTTGAATTTTTTGATGTTCTTTTGGGACAACCTTATTTATTTAAACATCATGCTCTATATGAGTCTAGGCCTCGTAGTGTTATTATTACTTTGGACATGAAATTATACAGGATACTAGAGGTAGTTCGATCTAGCACCATTTCCTTGATCTCTTCCAAGCAATGCAGAAAGGTCATCTCTCAAAACAGGAAGTTTGTCTTCTTCCTGATTCATGCTCAAAGAGAGTGGAGGGTTTTAGCCACATCCATGGCCTCCACGACAGGTCTCTCCACACAACAGAAGCAAGTGGATAAGGTCATGGAAGAATACAGAGGCATCTTCTCCTCAGCCACTGGGGTGCCTCTGCACTTTCAGGTCAATCACTCAATCGATATGACCCCTAGTGCACTGCTTACTAATGGGCTAGTCTATTGTCACTCTCTGTCATAAAATGAGGAAATCAAGTGCCAGATCCAAGAACTGCTCAAAAAGGGGCACATCCACCCAATCTCACCACCTTGTGGAATCCAAATCATGCTTGTGTAGAAGAAATATGCGTCTTGGTGACTTTGCATTCATTATCATGCCCTAAATAAAATCATAGTCAGGACCTAGTACCTGATTCCACAAATTGATGATCTCCTTGACCATCTCAAGGGGTAAAAACACTTTAGTAATATTGATCTAAATTGCATCTACCACTAGGTCCCAATAGAACAGACCTATGTATGGAAGACTTCCTTCAAGTCCAAAAAAGGTATTTTTGAATGGTTGTTCATGCCCTTTGGCTTGAAAAATGCCCCATAAACTTTCATGAGGATGATGGATGATATATTACGTCCTTTAACCAATTATTTTATGGTGGTTTATTTGGATGACAGCCTCATCATCAACAAGAATTTGGCGAAACACTTACAACAAATTCAATAGGTTCTGCACACTCTGTGGAAACACAAGCTATATGCAAATTTGGAAAAATGCTCCTTCAGCATGAACAGGGTCTAGTACCTAGGTTACATTGTTGATGAGCATGGGGTGCATGTCGATCCAACCAATATCCAAATCATACGTTACTGGTCAGCTCCAACCACACTCACTAAGCTTCAAAGCTTCTTATGCCTTGTGAATTTCTATCACAGGATTATGTTGGGATTATATTCATAAATCTAGACCAGTGGTATCAAAGCAGTCTTCTCCTTGTTGTTTTTAGTGCATTTCCATGATGAGTTTAGGGTATAGAGAGTTGGGTCTCAATCTTGTTTCTCTTGAGGACAACTTCTCTCGCACACCCAAGAAACCTTTAATGGCGGGAGAAAAGAAATATGATGGGACAGTAGATCCTTTCAAAGTATTACTCGAGGAATCCCTCAAGCGACAGAGAAATGAGAAGGTGTATAGATTTGTTCAAATCCTTCGACGATTTTTGACAAGTGATGCATCTTCCTCAAGCGGTTTCACCGACCCATTCAAGGTACAAATCAAATTTGATATTCCTATATTTGAAGGTGAGATAAATGCAGATGTTGTAGACAAATGGTTAAATTTGTTAGAAGGGTATTTTTCTATCCAAAAATTTTTAGATAGAGAAAATATTACATTTTCACTCCTTAAGGTCGTCCCCCATGTCAAATATTCATGGGAGAGTTTCTGTGAGAAAAAGAAAATAGAGGAATCTCCATTGTTTGCAGTTGCACCCACCTGGGCCTTTTTCAAGGATGTTATTAAAGAAAAATACTACCCCGTTGGAATTTATGATGAATTATATACAAAATGGACCACACTCTTGTAAGAAAGGGGACAAACAATGCCAGAGTTCACAAATATCTTCCATACCTTGCACACCAAGTTGGGTATCAGAGACTTTGAGCAACATCTGGTGCTCAAGTACCACAGGGTTATGCATAGATACATCCAGAAAAAAATGGAGTTTCTGGATATTTTGTCCTAGGGCGTGGCCTATCGATATGCTATCACAATCGAGCATAATCTCAAACAAAAGATGGGATAGTTTGGGTCTACAAACCCCTCATAGTGGAAGCAGGGAAAAGGCGGCCCCAACCCGCAAAAAAAAGGGTAGAGAAAGGATGGATAGTTGCAGGACAACCAGTCCAAACAACAAACAAATAAGGACAATGGGAAGACAAAGAAAGACACTTGGAAGTGGTGGGAGTTCCATAAGAGCCCCTAACATAACATCGATGAATTCTACTCAATGTAGTCATTGGTGGTTGAGGTGAAAGCATTTGAATCAGATGTAGGGTTCGACTTTGATTCAGAACTAGAAAAGGGGATGAATCATTGATGTAGAACATAGTACCACCATTTCTACCACCACCAAGGTCTAGTCCAATGAACCTGATGAACCAGAGGAAGGTGAGCACCTCTTTCATTCACATATGTGGGTGAAGGGCACTCCATTGCACTTTCGTTGATAGTAGTAGCTAGGAGAACCTCATCTCAGAAGAGGTCGTCAAGCGGTTTTCTCTATCAAAATCACCACACCCACAACCATACACCATCGGATGGCTCCACTAAGGGAGGGATCTCCATGTCAACCAACAATGTCGTCTGGCCTACAACATCAAGCCCTTCAAAGATGAGGTATTGTGTGATGTCGCCCTCCTTGAATTTTTTGATGTTATTTTAGGAAAATCTTATTTATTTAAATGTCATTCTATAGATGAGTCTAGGCTCGTACTATTATTATTACTTTGGACAATAACTTATACATGATACTAGAGGTAGTCCCATCTAGCACCATTTCCTTTGTCTCTTCCAAGCAATGCAGGAAGGTCATCTCTCAAATTGAGAAGTTTGTATTATCCATGATTCATGCTCAAAGCGAGTGGAAGGTTGTAGCCACATCCATGGCCTCCATGATAGGTCTCTCCACAGAGAAAAAGAAAGAGGATAAGGCCATGGAAGAATACATAGACATCTTCTCCTCACCCACTAGGTGCATTTGCACTTTTAGGTCAATCACTCAATCGATCTGACCCCCGGTGCACTGCTACCTAATGGGCTATTCTATCATCACTCTTTGTCATAAAATGAGGAAATCAAGTGCCAGATCCAAGAACTGCTCGAAAAGGGGCACATCCACCCAATCTCACCACTTGTGGAATCCCAATCATGCTTTTGAAGAAGAAATATAGGTCTTGGCGACTCTGCATTGATTACCATGCCCTAAATAAAATCACAGTCAAGAATCGATACCTGATTCCCCAAATTGATGATCTCCTTGACTAGCTCAAGGGGGACAAATACATTATTAATATTGATCTAAATTGTAGCTACCACTAGGTCCCAATAGAGCAGACCAATGTATGGAAGACTACCTTGAAGTCCAAAGAAGGTATTTTTGAATGGTTGGTCATGCCCTTTGGCTTGACAAATGCCCCATAAACTTTCATGAGGATGATGGACTATATCTTGTGGCCTTTAACCAATTCTTTTTTGGTGGTGTATTTGGATGACATCCTCATATTTAGTAAGAATTGGGCAGAACACTTGCAGCACATTCAATAGGTTCTGCATAGTCTGCGGAAACAAAAGCTATATGAAAATTTGGAAAAAGGCTCCTTCGACATGAACATGGTCCAATGCCTAGGCTACATTGTTGATGAGAATGGGTTTCATGTTGATCCAGCCAAGATCCAGATCATTCGTTACTGTCCAGCCTCGACCACACTCACTGAGCTTTGAAGCTTCTTATGCCTTGCAAAGTTCTATCACAGGTTCATGTTGGGATTCTCCCACCTCAAATGACTTCAAGGATTTATGCAAGGAGGCATGGATAAAGTGGGATATGAGAGTCTCATACAATTTTTAGTAGAATGGGGTAGTAGAGAGAAAGAATCAATCCATCATCGGTTATGCCAAGTCTATGATACATGATCATGAATTTCCCATGTTTTTTTGGGTAGAGTCATGTAATACGATGATGTGTGTGCAGAACAAGAGTCCTCACTGGATATTGGGGGAAATTACTCTGGAGGACGGATTCTTAGGGTTGAAGCCAGATATAGGATATTTGAGGATCTTTGGTTGTCTAGTTTACATCCATGTGTCAGTGGAGAAGAGGATGAAGCTAGAGCCTTTAGGACAGAAGGGTATATTTGTGGGGTACAACAAGACCTCAAAGGATTATAGTATCTTCATTCCAACATAGAGGAATAAAATTGTGAGCAGATATGTGAATTTCTAAGAGAACTTATCATCTAGGAGTACTCAAGAGTCATTAGCAATGAAAAAGTATAAGGAGAAGTGGGCTCTGAAGGATGAGCAACAACCAACAATTCAGAGTTTAGGTGAAGAGGATGAGTTAGCCCCTTCTAGCCCTATTAGGAGACCCATGTGGCTAGTACATACATTGAGTGATGTTGGTGAGGCTTCTAGGAGTGTGGTCAGAGAGCGTGGGTCTCTGAAGAATTTTTTGAACTATATGGCACTTATGAGTGGAATCATTGATGTTGAGCATTCCAGTTTTGAGGAAGAAGCATATCAACAAGTATGGTGGGATTCCATGGTAGAGGTGTACACCTCTATTATAAGAAATAATGTTTGGGATATATTGTCGAGATTGAAGGGGAAGTCAATTGCGAGTTCTAAGTGGATCTACAAGATCAAGCATGTTGTAGATGGTAGAATAGATAAGTTCAAGGAGAGGTTTGTGGAAAGAGGGTTCTCCCAAAAAGAGGCAGTGGACTACAAGGAGACATTTGCTCTAGTCTCCAAGTATGCTTCTATTTGATATGTTATTTCTATTTCTTCAGTTATGAAGTGGAGGATACATCAAATGGATGTGAAAACACCATTCCTCAATGATATCATTGAGGAGGAAGTATATATAGAGTAACCTCAAGGATTTGAGGTACATGGGAGGGATTCCCATGTGTGTAGGCTTAAGAAAGCCTTGTACAGACTCAAATGGGCACCCAGGGCATGGTACTCCAAGATCGATGGATAATTCCAGAGTATGGGATTTACCAAGAGTGAGGTGGATCCTAACTTGTGCTTCATACTTGTTGGAGAGGATACTCTCATCTTGGTTCTATATTTTGATGATTTATTTCTCACAAGTGCAGAGGTGCTTATTGCAGGGTGCAAAGTAGATTTGTCTAGTGAGTTCGATATGAAGGACATTGGCTTGATGCATTATTTCTTTGGGTTATAGGTATAGCAGGTATCGAAGAGAGATCTTCCTTAGATAAGGGAAGTATGCAGCATAGATCTTGAGGAGATTCAGGATGGAGGACTGTAAATTGATCGCTACACTTATGATTACCAGTATGACGAAGATTGACACTTCATATTCAAAATTGGTGGATCCCAAGATACATAGGTAGTTGGTAGGGTCCTTGATGTATTTGGTCAACACTAGACCAAATATTTGTGTTATTGTGAACACATTGTTAAGAGGAAACTCTGTCCATGGCTAGGGGTAAACCAAAACAGACAGAGATGACTGCAGAAACCAACTCTAATCTTAGATATGTTATATAAGAAAATATGCTAACAATCCAAGATATAGATCCTACCTCATCCAGACATTCGATGAAGTCCACCATTGAGCACTTGACTCAAAGCAATACACCTGCAACTTGTCCTCAACAACCAAGAAATGCAAGCATATGGTGATAATTTATAATTTTAGCACATTCAATAGCATAATCCATCAATAATCATAACAAATATTCCCATGGAATAACAATTCAAATATTTGCAAGACATTAATTGGACAAGAAAAGAGTATTTCTATTAAAATGTAATCAGTAGAAGTGAATGAATTACAAACTTCTATGTCGGCATGGTTTGGAACTGAGAAACTAAGTCCCTTCCATCTGGGCCTCCACCACTTCAATCCTCCACCAAAGGAAAGATCATATAAGAGAGACAATGAGGTTCTCAATCAAGTAGGGAAGAGGTTGGGGGCTGAACAATGTGTTCAAACTTAAAAGGACAAAGGGATGCAGACTAAATATGAAGTGATAATTTCTCCAGAGTAACTTTTCTCTCAAAGTTGAATTATTCTCCTCTTTTCCATAGGTCGGATATGGCCCATTTATAGCCTTCAAGTGGAACTAAAGGGTTGAGTCGGAACATTTCTAGTATATGGAATGTCAAGGATCATGGATTCTGTGACGTGACATGGAAAACCGACACCATTTTTTTAATTTTGGGCACAAAACCCAATGTATGTGGGTTGTATTAGTGCAACCTACGTATACGCATGTTGTATAGTTGTTAGGGTGCGTATATGTGGAAAAATATTGCTTTTAGCTCTGGGATTTGTAAAAAGGGACTTCGAGTCTTTATAGGGAAATGGAAAAATGCCTTCTGAGAAAATTTGCATAGGGTGAGGAAAATATTGCCATAATAGATGCCCCTTAATGTGTGAGGTCATAGAAGTATATGCAATGTCCGAAATAAATTATAATACCCAGAAGGGGAGTAATGGAGACCCAGCTAGAAGAACTAGTTTCTCATTTATAATCTGTACTGAATTTGCACACATGGATGCCAATTTGAATTACACTACAAATCCATGTGAAAATATACCAAACAGATGTTCATGGCCATGAGTAGGAAATAAAAAGGTGGCTACATGCCAAAGGGTGTCATAGTCACGAACAAGGCCCAATGAAACCAGTCTAAAAATCAATCTAAATATGTTTGTATACAATGGAGTACGATCTGATCTCCCATGGTTACTTAAGTCATATAGGTACTGATCCAATGAAAGATAGCAATAGCTCAGGAAAGTTGTGACTATGAACTGATGTCTTCAAGTCTTCTACATGATCTACCAAAGGTTCATGTCTACATCGTGTGAATAAAGGAGTTGAGGTTGAACACAATTAGACTTCGTTTGATTACCAGTCATTAAGGTATATCGTTAACAAACGCGAGACAACCTACCAATAATGAAAGTAGGTATCAAGGCATTGAGTACATTCTTAAAAGTGTGAATAAAGGTGTCGAGGTCGAACACTTGAATAATCCATCGATCATGGGACATTGATTTATTCCTAACTGTCGATGGCGGGAGAACCTGCCACTAATGACTCTAAGCCTCTAGGTAATCATAGGACTCTACGTCTCATTTCCAGAATAGATGGGCTGAATTTGATCGAATAAGACCCGTTGAAAGGATAGCATTAAGGCATCTCTCATCATTTAGCAAGAGGTATAAAGTAGGAGATTGATGATTTGGAGGAAATCAGATGAATAACATGTTCATGAACCAATGACCCTGTGCGTATTTTGTGTGTCTTGGATGCAAGCGGTACACAAAAAGGACCCTCTGAATAGCAGGCAATAAGGAAAATTGATGATGTAATATCCCTCGATCGAACCCAATTGTAAATGTTAATGAAAATGTACTTAAGTTGGTGAGTTGTTGGATATCATTTTTGTATGCACCTTTCATGGCATAATGCACGCATATACTGCGCAATAAAATGATGAAGTGTGCATATTCCAAGATACTACGTGTAATTTTGAGGCTAGGGAGCCTTTGTGTATATGATTTGTTGTATAGGCTAGTGATCTAGTTATTATAAGATGGGATGATTATTTTTTGAATTAGGCCAGAGATCCTAGATGTTAAAGGCCAGTGCAAATATTTTTGTATATGTCTCATCATTAATATAAAATATGTCGTTGGGTGCAGACCGACCACGATAAAAGAGTATGGGGGACTAAACTCCACTAGTTAGGGAAAGGGTGGGGGATAAAAGTTAAGGAAAGGGGGATAAGCTAAGGATCTTAAGCCAAAAAGGAATATTATATTAATATTTCTTAAAGTATAAAGTATGGATAATTGTTTTATCCTAAGTTCTAAAGATGGGGACAAGTGGGCCAAAGTAGCTCCCAACATGACAAGTGTCAAGTTGGGGACATGCATACATATTGTTGGGCCTTGGTTCATTTTCTCATTCATTCCTTCAATCATTTAGTCACCCAGTCAAACACTCCATCATCATTCACATAGTCATTGAGTTATCCTCCGTACCTTCATGACTGTACCTGAACTTGTGTCCATAGCCATACATGTTTGTGTAGCTAGTCATCTTGGGAGATGGACTCAAGAAGCAGGTTGTCAAGCCTGAGTGGTATTGAAGAGGTAGGTTGTCAGGCTCGAGTGATATTGAAGAGGTAGGTTGTCAGGCCCAAGTGATATTGAAGAGGCAGGTTGTAGGCTCATGATCCATTTCTTTCTGGGTGAGAGAATTGTTGGGAATTGATTTCCTGAAGGTGTTGAACTGCAACTACAGTGCTCTAAGAATTCATGTCCGACCTATTGTTGAATCCCAGAAAGGAAGTATGGCAGCCAAAGGACTGTTGAGCAGAGAAGGGGCACACTTCCTGGGGTGGGGCAGGCATGTGGGGAATAAGGGAATGTAGGATGTTATTTGAGTTAGCACCTGTGATGGAGTCTTTCCTGTTGTATATGAACCATTATCCTGGTTAGGAATCCCTTTACCCAGGTTGAGTTTAGTCCCAACTCGGGGGTGACCCACTACCGAAAGTGATGAGCAGTGTGGTCTAAGGCTGGGAGGTTTGTGGAAGGTCTACATGAAGTTGGTGATATTATTACTAAGATAAGTGTCAATTGTGTGATAAATTTACATGTTGCATTATTACTTACGTGTTTTTTTTTTGTGATTTTATCTTATGTGTGGTTATAACTATTGCTATATTTGTGGGTATTGATTGTATATGTTGCATGCATATGTCTATTGTTATTTCAGTATGAATCTGTGCATTTACAAAATGTATTTGTCTATTTACATTTTATATATAATGTTCTGCAAGAGTTCTGTGTGTATATATTTTAATTGCATGTAGTTCAAAAAATGTATGTGGCATACCTCAGTTGGATTATGGGTATGTTACAATATGTTCCACAGAGAGAACGAAAGCATTCTCTGGTGTATCATGGCCCAGCCTGGGTGGCCAAGGACGTTACAATATGGTATCAAGGCTTAAGTTTTCAACACTGAGCCTGGATGGGCCGAACAAGTTGAGTTGAAGCAAAATTTCACAGAGGATTTATTTCAAAGTGGCCAAATCTTGAGTTGCAGAGTGTCCATGGTAGAAAGTAACAACAATGGTGTGAAATCGAGAAAAAGCCTCAATTTCTGTTGTTAAATTCATGGGAAAATTGAGAAATTCGGCCATGTGGTGAGATATTCTTGATTCAATATTCATTCTATCAAATTCAGACCTGGAATTAGTCGAATTTGAAGTTACAGTGAAGCCATGACAAATGGAGCGAAATTAGTAAATAAAATTCTCAATTCGTGAATTGATTTTGGGTAAATTCATTCCAGAAATGTCAACCCACAGTGAATTGTTGTTGCAGAGGTTGAACTGGGGTTATCGGGGTAAAATTGAATGAATTTCATAGTTGCAGAATGTCTATGGTAAATTGGGGAAAAATTTAAGCAAAAGCCCTAATTTCTGCAACGGAATTTACAAGGAATTGTTGCGCATAAAAATGAATGTGCGCAGGTGGGTGCACCAAAAAGGTATGTTGCATAGTAAAAATCTTGTGATATGTAAAAATTGGCGTCGTGCGGAAAAATGTTGGCGTGCGGTGCGCGCTCTAAATTTTGGCACCACGTAGAAAAATTTTAGTGTGCGGGTCCGTGCACTAAATTTTAGTGCCACGTGGAAAAATGTTAGTGTGCAAGTGTGCGCACTAAAATTTGGCGCCGCACAGAAAAATGTTAGTGTGAGGGTGCACGCACTAAATTTTGGCGTCGCGTGGAAAAATGTTGGTGTGGGTGTGCGCGCGCTAAATTTAGCATTGTGTGGTGGGCATACACATAATAAGGTTCGTGCGGTGTGCACACACATAATAATGGCATGCGTGGTGTGCACAGTATTGGTAGAGTGCAGCGAAACTTTGTTGGTGCGCGTGCAATGTGGGTATATCTTGTTGCGTGACAATTTAGTTAATGATGCACGCAGACTATTGGTGCACAGTGGAGGCATGCTAAACTTTGGTATGGTGTAGCGTATAGAGTGAAATGCACATGGAATATCAGCACGTGATACAAAAATTGCATGCAATGGGTAATAATGCAAGAACCAGAATTGTGTGCAATGGATATTGGCACGTGAAACAAAAGTAGTGTGCGCTAGTTATTGGAACGACAGAGAAAGTGATGCACAATGGTTATAGGTGCACAGAGCACGATTTACCATGTGGTGTTGTTGCGCATGGTAAATATGGGTGTACAGGTTGAAATTTGTGCATGAGAATTCATTTGGATGGTGAACAACAACGAAAAACCAATGAATTTCTGCAACATTTTATATTGTTCGAACATCATCTTTTTGCAGTGCGTTTTTTAGGGCCTTAATAGCGTTTTTAGCTACTCAAAAACCACAAGAACAAAGTGTGCCAAGGCACACTATGTCTCTACAGATCAAATAAAAGAGCTCAGAGAGAGATTTCTAATGGTGTAAATCATTCGTCAAACATATTTTTTATGAGAAATTTACAACACAAACAGTGGAGGGTAAATTTTAAGACCCAGCTAGCTTCAAAGAGCCATAACTTTCTGCTCCGAAATCAGATTGAGGCGCAGGAGAAGTCAATGGAAAGATATTGAACCATAGAATATAGTCCCAAAGATGAATTAAATTTTTGGTCTGGTTAAAGATGTTTAGTATGGAAAAGAAGGTACATGTAGCATTCCAGACCAAAAACACAAATTGGCCTAGAACTTCAGCAAGCTATAACTAGCAGCACATAACCCAAAAAAAGGTGAAACTTGGAAAGATTGTCCATAATATGTATATGAATAAACCCAATTTAGATCCTATGAAAAATATAATGTATTAGGTGCAAAAATGCATAATTACAACGCAAAGTTGCGCCAAGTTGAAAAATGAACAAAATAATTAATGGGAAATTTCAAACAACCATAACTTTCTGCTCCGGACTCAGAATTGAGCATGGGAGAAGGCATTGGAAAGGTATTGGACAGTAGAATATAATTATCCACCCAGAAAATTCATCTGGGCACTCAATTTTTCAAGAAAGAAAAAGAAATACCTTTGATATATTATTGAACCAAAATGGTTCATATTTTTCATGAATTGTTGAAACAGTTAGCGTGATAAAGTTTTGTTGGCTGCACATTTTGCATAGTTAACAAAAACTAGATCAGTTCAAGATCAAAAGAAATTTCATAGTAATGGAAGAGGCATAGGGGACTTACAGTCAGTGAGATGAAATCAAAGGGATGGATGTCCATTTTGGCATTGAAGGAACAAACTCCAATTGATATGGAGAAGGAAGGGATGAAAACATGAATATGGTAGAGACCATTAGAAATTTGCAGAGGGATTTCCAAAGACATAAAGCTAACAATGAAAGGATTATGAGAGATAAGGAGTAGCAGAATGACTTCAACATGAAGTTAATTCATATCTTGAACAAAATAGAAAATAAAATGGATAAGGAGAGTGGCTCAAGCTAATCAGGAAGTCACAGGCCTCCTGATGAGAAAAGAAGAACAAGAAATGTTAGCAGACATAGCCGTCACTCCCCAAGGAATTCCCATAAGAGGGAACATAGCAGCTCAAGTCCATCCCCTATTAGGAAGCATAAGGGGTCTGGGGTGTATGAGCTACGAGGAGAAATGAACAAAATCAAACCTCCTATATTTGATGGTGAGCACAAGAAGAATGAAGATGAAGAGACATGGTTGTTGGGCATGAGAAAGTATTTTCAATTGCATAATTATTCTTCTCATGCAGAAGGTAGAATTTCCATCTATCAACTCAAGGGAAAGACATCCATGTGGTGGGATCAGCTTGTGTAGGTGCAACACATTAAAGAGAAAAGTGTTACTTGGAGGGAATTCAAGAAGTATTTTGAGAAGAAATACTTGACTAAGAGATACTATGACAAGAAAATGAAAGAGTTCTTTGAACTCAAGCTTGGGAGTATGACAATAGATGAATATGAGAGAAGGTTTTTAGAACTGTTGTAGTATGTCTCTTTCATCAAGGATGAGACAGTTAAGATTAAAAGGTATTTGAGTGGATTGCCATCATTTATCATTGACAAAATACAGTATAATCATCCCAAGACATTGGAGGAGACCATAAGGAGAGCTAAATGCCTTTATGATCAGCAAAAAGCAAATCCAACTTTCCAAAAATCTTGGAAAGACAAAAAGAAATTCAAGATGGACCAGAGGAAGAAGGGATCTAAGCCACCGTTCTTCAAAAATAATACCCAGGTACATCCAACTTTTAGAGAACCCATAATGATTGAGACAGGGGGTCAAAGGCCAAGGAAACCACCTATTCAATGTTGGGTTTGCAAAGGAGATCATATGTTCAACGATTGTCCTCACAAAGGTGAAAAAGTGAGGACTGTTCACAAGGTACAACAAGCTGAAGCAGTAGAGGACATGTGAAAAAATGTACCAAGGATCTATGCGTCCCTGGACAACAAACAAGCAGAGTATTAGTCACATATGATTGAAGTGGAAGGTATGATCAACAACCAAACCATTGCTATTTTAATTGATTCAGGAGCTAGTCATAGTTATATAGATCGTAAGATGGTGGAAAGTTTGCATTTTCCAAGAAGCAAGCATGGAAAATATCGGTTGGTGCAGTTGGCTACCAGAGCCAAAATAAAAGTTAATGAAATGGTTAAGTCATGTATTATGGACATGAATGGACTGAACACCAGGGAATATTTGAACATATTTCCTTTAGGTTCTTATGATTGTCTAATTGGGATGGATTGGTTGGACCAACATCACGCTATCCTAGACTATCATAATAAGGCATTTACTTGCTTGGATGAGGAAGGGAACATAAGGAGAGTGCAGGGAATTCCCAGGGCAGTAACCATGAGAGAAATTTCAGTATTGCAGTTGAAGAAATGTTACAGAAAAGGGTGTCAATTATTTACATCTCATATGGAAGAGACACCTAACGATAGGGTGCCAAATTTGGAAGATCATGCACTGCTAAAAGAGTTTGAAGATGTGTTCAAGGAGGTACCAGGACTACCCCCAAAGAGAGATATTGATTTCTCAATAAATTTAATGCCTGGAGCAGCTCCAGTGTCAAAGACTCCTTACAGAATGAGTACACCAGAGCTGAAGGAGTTGCAAATGCATCTCGAAGAACTTCTGAAGAAGGGCTATATACGCCCAAGTGTGTCACCTCGAGGTGCCCCAGTATTTTTCGTAAAGAATAAAGATGGGACATTAAGACTATGCATTGATTTTAGACAGTTGAATAAAGTGACTGTAAAGAACAAGTATCCTCTGTCAAGGATTGATGATCTCTTTGATCAATTGAAAGATGCAAAGATATTTTCAAAGATAGATATCAGGTTAGGATACTATCAGGTAAGGATTAAAGAGGAACATATCATCAAGACCGCCTTCAGGACAAGGTATGGTCATTATGAGTTCACAGTGGTGCCATTTGGGTTGTCAAATGCACCCACTGTTTTCATGTGCTTAATGAATGGTGTTTTCCAAGAATATTTAGACACGTTTGTCATTGTCTTTTTGGATGACATTCTTATATATTCTAAGTCAGAAGAAGAGCATGAGAATCATTTGAGAATGGTGTTGCAAGTATTAAGGGAGAATCATTTGTATGCCAAGTTGAGAAAGTGCTCATTTTATCAGAAGCAAATTCATTATTTGGGACATATCATCTCAAAGGATGGGATAGCAATGGATCCTGAGAAGATAGAATCCATTACAGAATGGCCAGTGCCAAAAAATGTGATAGAGGTCAGATCATTCATGGGCCTTCCAGCCTACTATAGAGATTTATTGAAGGATTCTCAAAGATAGCACACCCAATCACTTCCTTACAAAAGAAGGGTGTGAATTTTCAGTGGACATTGGATTGTGAAAGAGTTTCCAACACTTGAAACAATTATTAAAAAGTGCTCCAATACTAAGGATTGCAGCCCCAAATGATGACTTCATTGTATGCACAGATGCATGTAAGGAACGACTTGGTGGAGTCCTCAATCAAAATGGGTTTGCTATATGTTATGAATCAAGAAAGTTGAAGGAGCATGAAAGACACTATGCCACTCATGATTCGGAGTTGGCAACCATAGTGCATGCCTTGAGGAAATGGAGACACTACCTCATGGGAAAAAGGTTTGAACTGAGGACAGACCATAATGGTCTGAAATATTTATTTGATCAACCAACTTTAAATGCTAGGCAAAGCATATGGTTAGAATTTCTAAGTGAATATGACTCTGATATAAATCATATCAAGGGGAAAGAGAAAAAAGTGGTTGATGTACTCAGCATAAGAGTGCATGAGATACATGCTACAACTATTAGCATGTACCAATCAGATTTGAAACACAGAATTATAGAGGCTGCAAATTTGGATTTGCAATACAAGAAATTAGTGGAAAAATTACAGCAAGGTAATTTGCAACAAAAAATTGAAGAATACAAGCTAGATACTGATGAAATTCTCATGTACATGGGAAGAATTTATGTACCAAATTCCCAGGAATTGAAAAATCTGATATTGGGATAAATGCATAATGTACCTTATGCTGGGAACCCAGGTTATCAGAAAATTATTGCAGTTGTCAAAATCCAATATTATTGGCCAGGCATGAAGAAAGTGGTTGCTTATTTTATTTCCAAATGTTTGGAATGTCAAAAGGTAAAGGCTGAGCATAGCCACCCAGCTGGTTTGATATAGCCATTACCCATTCTTGAGTGTAAGTGCGAAGTGGTAACCATGGATTTCATCACCAAACTGCCCAGAACAAACAATCAACATGATTCTATCATAGTAGTGGTGGATAAGCTTACTAAGGCTACCCATTTTATTCCAGTTAAGCTCACTCACAAGGAAACCAACATACTTGATGTTTATATGAAAGAAATTGATAGATTACATGGCATACCCAAGACAATTGTGTCTGACAGAGATAAAAAATTTACCTAAAATGTTTGGAAAGAATTTTTTAATGGATTTGAAACAAATTTGAATTTTAGCACAGCTTATCATCCAGAATCAGATGGGAAAATAGAGAGGGTGAATCAAGTGATTGAGGATATGTTGAGAATGTCTGTGATGGATAAGCCATAAAAATGGGAAGACTACCTACACTTGATAGAGTTTTCTTATAACAATGGATACCAAACATCTCTAAAGATGATCCCATTTGAGACACTTTATGGCAGAAAGTGCAACACACCGGTAAGTTGGGATAACCCAACAAATAGAGCAGTGGTTGGGCCAGATTTGCTAAGGGAAATGGAGGAGAAAATGATAAGAATAAATACAAATTTAAAGGCTGCCCAAGATAGGCAGAAAAGCTATGTTGATAAGGGTAGAACTCACAGGGAATTTAAAGTGGGAGACCATTTATTTTTTAAAGTGAAATCCAACAGAAGTTCCCTGAAGTTAGGAAATTTTTCAAAGTTGGTAGCTCGCTATTGTGGGCCATTTGAAATCCTAGAGAGGATTGGTCCAGTAGCTTATATGATTGCATTTCCTGCATCTATGTTTTTTCATAATGTATTCCATGTATCATTGTTAAATAAATATATATATGATGCTAATCATGTTATTGATTGGAATGTGAGTCAGATGGAGTAAGAAGGCACTTTCCAAGTGCATTCGGTACGCATTATGGAATGGAAAATCAAATAGCTCAGAAATCGATCCATAGGGTTTGTAAAGGTCCAATGGACCTGGTACAGTCCTGAGGACGCTACTTGGGATCATGAGGATGCAATGCAAGAAGAATACCCGCATCTTTTTTAGGTTTTTTGAAAATTTTGTTGTATATGTGTACATGATCCACTGAGGATAGTACATAAATAAGGGGAGGGGATTGTAATATCTCTCGACCAAACCCAATTGTAAATGTAAATGAAAATATACTTAAGTTGGTGAGTTGTTGGATATCATTTTTGTGTGCACCTTTCATGGCATAGTGCGTGCATGTACTGCGTAGTAAAATGACGAAGTGTGCATATTCCAGGATACCGCGCGCAACAACTTAAGTGTGCGTAATTTTGAGTCCAGGGAGCCTTTGTGTATATGATGTGTTTTATAAGCTGGTGAGCCATTTATTATAAGCTGGGATGCTTATGTTTTGAATTAGGCCAGAGAACCTAGATGTTAAAGGCCAGTGTGCCTACTTTTGTATATGTCTCATCATTAATATAAATGCATCATTGCGCGTAGACCGACCATGATAAAAGAGTATGGGGGACTAAACTCCACTAGTTAGGGAAATGGTGGGAACTAAAAGTTAAGGAAAAGGGGCTAATATAGGAAGCTTAAGGAAAAAAGGAATATTATATTGATATTTATTAAAGTATAAAGTATGGATAATTATTTTATCCTAAGTTTTAAAGATGGGGACAAGTGGGCCAAAGTAGCTCCCAACATGACAAGTGTCAAGTTAGGGACATGCATACATATTGTTGGGCCTTAGTTCACTTTTGCATTCATTCCTTCCATCATTCAGTCACCCAGTCAAGCACTCCATCATCATTCACACACTCATTGAGCTATCCTTCATACCTTCATGATTGTACCTAAACCTGTGTCCATAGCCATACCTATTTATGTAGCTGGTCAGCTTGGGAGCTGGACTAAAGAAGTGGGTTGTCGGGCCTGAGTGATATTGAAGAGGTGGGTTGTCAGGCTCATGAGCCATTTCTCTCTAGGTGAGAGAATTGTTGGGAATTGATTTCCTGAAGGTGTTGAATTGTAGCTACAGTGCTCTTAGACTTCCTGTCTGGCTTGTTGTTGAAGCCCGGAAAGGAACTCGGGCAGCCGAAGGACTGTTGAGCAGAGAAGGGGCACACTTCCTAGGGTGGGACAGGCATGTGGGGAATGAGGGAATGTAGGCTATTAGTTGAGTTGGAACCTGTGACAGAGTCTTTCCTATTATATAAGAACCATTATCCTGGTTAGGAATCCCTTTACCCGGGTGGAGTTTAGTCCTAGCTTGGGAGTGACCCACTGCTGAGAGTGATGAGCAGTGTGGTCTAAGGCTGGGAGGTTCGTAGAAGGTCTGCACATATTTGGTGATATTCTTACTAAGATAAGTGTCAACTGTGTGATAAATTTACATGCTACATTATTATTTATGTGTTTATTTTTGTGAGTTTATCTTATGTGTGGTTATAACTGTCGTTATATTTGTGGGTATTGCTTGTATACATTGCATGTATATGTTTTCTGTTATTTCAGTATGAATCCATGCATTTACGAAATGTATTTTTCTGTTTACGTTTTATATATAATGTTCCGCAAGATTTCTATGTGTATATATTTTAATTGCATGTAGTTCGAAAAATTTATGTGGCATAGCTCAGTTGGATTATGGGTATGTTACAATATGTTCCGCAGAGAGAACGAAAGCGTTCTCTGGTGTATCGTGGCCCAGCATGGGTGGTCAGGGATGTTACAGATGACAAAGGTGAGGAAACCACCAATAAGACTAATGGAATCCAAGACACTCCATGAATCCGATTGTGTGAATAGATTTCTTGTCGTCGAACACAAGGGAAACTCCCCAGTCAATGACCAATGATGAAATTTTGACTGTCGGGTTCAAGGTTACAAACCAATGATGAAAGTAGGACTAGAGTGCACAATAGGACTACAGATTCATGTAATTTTGAAACACTCTGAGGGTATGTCTGACATACAAAGTCAAGAGTTCTGAGGAGTGTCCGACACAGGTTCATAGACATCTTTTGAACAAGAGCATGAGACATATGGAAGACTATGGAAGCATAGACTCAGTGATGAAACTTTGTGATGTAGGAGGCACCAATCAAAACTCTCCATATGGACTGGAAGAGTAACCAGTTAGGGGAGTAAAATCTTAGTAACGAGTTTAGCTTCCTAAGGTCATGATAAATCCAAAATTTTGATGACATTTGGACTCAAAAATTTGTGCTTTGTTTAAAGGCGACACAACTGCTGCCAATAAAAGATTATACTCTTTTCCCACCCATATTTTTTTGTTTTTTGATAGTCAAATGAATACTATGATATAGAGGAGAAAATAAGTGTCGCAAGAAAGAAATCTAGTTTCAGAAGTGGAACATACCTATGCTCAATGCAAGGAGGTGCATGTGGGATATGGACACTCGGTGGAATGTTTCCTCTTTGGTATAGGGTGTCAAGCTGCAAAGGATATAAAAAAGGATTTTCTTGGATGATGATGCAAACTGCTAAGGTGAAAGACTTATAACGCAAAAGAGAGACTCAACAATAGGCTCAATACTACAAGCAAGAGAATGGGATGAAATTACAACTTAACGTAAAAAAAATTCCTTTTTCGTAAATTTAGTCCCTTAGGCCCGAAAACGTATAAAACAATACCCAGGAGAACTCTTCTAGCCACTAGTGACTAGATTATTCATTTTTTGAAATTAGTCTACTTGGTCCGAAAAAGGGTTAAACTTACACCAAATAGACATCCTTTTAGATCCAATTAACAAGTGTGAAAGAGACAAGTTCACTTGACAATATTTTCTCTTTTTGAGAGAGTCATAAAAGAGCTTAAACAAGACTTAGGGATGTTGTTCTAAGCATCATATGATGGGGGAGGCCAAGTCTCCCATGCAGGACTTCTATCGAAAGTCAACAACTCAAAGATAGCTGGCACAAGCTTGGAAAAACCCAAATCTTTCTAGTTCAAGGAGGATAAAATACTTGCAGAGGTTACCTTATCTACAATATATCGAAGAATTCCCCTTATCTGGAAGGGTGTAGATGAAGGAAGTCAAGGCTCTACAAGATCATTCCAATCAAAAGAAACCACCCTAGGACTTGGAGGGTGTAACGTCCCCGACCACCCAGGTCGAGGCATGCTACTCCATAGAATTCTTTCTTTCTCTCCACAGAACATACGGTAACATACCCAGCATCCAACTGAGCTATGCCACATAAATTTTTCGAACTACATGTAATTAAAACATATACACACAGAACTCTTATGGAAATATATATATATATATATATATATATAACGTAATAGACAAATACATCTGTAACTACATAGATTCATACGGAAATGACAGTAAACATATACATGCAGCATATACAGGAAATACCCATAAATATACAGACAATTATAACCACACATAGGATAAACCCATAAAAATAAACACACAAATAATAATGCAACATGTAAATATATCACACAATTGATACTTATCTTGGTAAGAATATCACCAACTGTGTGTAGAACTTCCATGAACCTCCCAGCCTTAGACCACACTGCTCATCACTCTCAACAGTGGGTCACCCCTGAGTTGGGACTAAACTCCACCTGGGTAAAGGGATTACTAACCAAGCTAATGGCTCATAGACAATAGGAAAGACTCTCTCATAGGTGTTGTTGTAACAGATATTGAAAATTTTTGACATTACTTAGGCACTTATATAATTCAATATGGAAACTTATGTTTTGACAGAAATCTAAAATGGCGCACAGGAGTGGAGTTGATACCTATCCAGTGCACCAGTAGTAATAATTTTCAGATAACATTACCTGCACTTGTAGCAGCCTATCAACATGCCAGGGTTTGAAATATACAAGTGAAAGGTATGATCTTGTTGCAAATGATGGTGCTTTGTTCACTTTTCGAACCAATAAAATACTCCTAGGTATAAGTTGGTTTGGGTAGAATTTATGTAGCTGGAAGCTTGGAGTGATGTTGTTGGAGAATCTAAGAAGGACGTGCTTGAATTAGCTTGTTGTGTCAATGGAAATCAACTTCTATTAATCTATTTAAGTGATGTCAAGTATTATCTACAAATACGAGACTTGCAATCTGGAAATTTGCTTCATATTTTTCCAATAGATATTGGATCAGTTTCTGAAATATTAGGAAGGCGTAAAGACAAGGAGATATTTATTGGTTTTACAAGCTTTCTTACCCCTGGCATTATCTATTGATGCAACCTAGATGTGGAAAAACCAGGGTTTGTGGTTTTTAGAGAGACTTTTGTTCCAGGCTTTGATTGGATAGAGTTTGAAGCTAAACATTTTTTCATAACCAGCATGGATGGAACTCTGATACCAATGTTCATTATATCCAAGAAAGGCATTGCTCTTGATGGTTCTCATCCAACTCTATTATATGGTTATGGGGGCTTTAAAATTAGCATCACCCCAAGCTTTAGTGTTGGTCGCATTGTCATTTCAAGACATTTAGGGGCAGTTTTTTCTATTGCAAATATTCGTGGCAGTGGTGAATATGGAGAAGAATGGCATAAATCAGGATCTCTTGATAAAAAACAAAATTTGCTTTAATGATTTCATATCTTCCGCCGAGTTCCTTGTATCAAAGGGGTATACACAACCTAAGAAGTTATGTATTGAAGGAGTCAGTATGGTGGACTTCTTGTTGCACCTTGTAAATGTGGGTGTTATGGACATGTTGCGTTTTCATAAATTTACTATTGGCCACGCGTGGACTACTGATTATGGATCTTTAGATAAGGAAGAATAATTCCATCGACAGATTAAATACTCACCATTGTGTAATGTAAAGACACCATGGGAGATACCCGGATAGAATTTACAGTATCCTGCTACAACGTTATTGACAGCAAATCATGACAACCGTGTTGTGTCACTCCACTCTTTGAAACTCCTAGCAATGATGCAATATACTCTATGTAATAGCATGGAGAATAGCCCACAGACCAACCCCATTATTGGTCGAATTAATACCAAACCTGGCCATGGTGCAGGAAGGCCGACCCACAAACTGATTACTAAAGTGATTATGGGAGGCAAATACTTCGAACCTGAATTTTCCATTGCAAGTCAGTGTGATCTCCAGCCAAGTTGAAATCAACAGAAATCAACGAAGAAACTGTTGAGAACCTTCAGGATCTTATGGAGCAAGACTATGCGTTAGTTCCAAACATCATGTCATGGTTTACTGGATGATTTGGAGGATGCGGATAAGGGTGAATTCCACAAAAGGCAACATTGTTTAAAGACGTGGACCACCTCCTGAGTGCAAATGGAAAATAAATCACCAAATACATTACAATACGTGACACATGCATGAAACACCACGAAGAGCACCAATCTTGCCATTTTGGGATTTTGATCATCATTTTTAACATTGTGCTACTTCCTATGAAAGTCCAAAAGCTGAATTCATGGTTCCATCATTGCGCCGACGGAGAGGGCTTTGTGTTGATGCAATGGCTTGAAGGGTTTTGAGAACGACGGATTGTAGCAGCGCAGTCCCCGTAGATATGGTTGAATCCCTTGAAGCTATTGACACGAACTATGAGGACATCAGATCCAATCTCAGATAAGTATTGGCAGCTTGCGATCTCGATGTATTGGTTGAATTATCCCCTATAGATTGTGCTTACACATTTCTCATTTTGGCCAAGGAAATTGTGACATTATTCACTTTTAAGGTGCAGTGGGGAATCTCCAGACGAGCATAATGTAAAGAGAGAGCTGGAGAGATTGGATTTGTATATCAACATAATAGAATATTATATCGACAGGAGTACAACATGTCCTACGACAACCTTAAATGCACAAGCAACAACTTGTTTTATCGAGCATTCATTACCCGATCTTGCAACAGAGCAAAGGCGTGATATGCAGGATATAAGTAGAGGAATGGGACCTAATCCTAAGTCATGAGAAGATCATGGTAAAAAGAAGAAAAGAAAACATGATTTAGCTGAAGAACAGTCTGTTGCTGCAGCAACAACAACTTTTTTGGCAGAAGCATAAAAGGAGCTCTTGGGTGCAGAAGCTTTCTAGGAAATATTTAAATGTATCGTTTTAAATCAAACAAAGCGAGATGTTGATTTTCTGTCAATGGCACTAGGTCAGGTCCTTTCTTGTGAATTTCTGCATGGTGATATTTCACTGAATCAACGAGAGAAGAATCTTGATGACTTTTGTGAAGGGACGTTTTAAAGAGTTGATTGCTACTGATGTAGTTTTCCATGGTCTTGATATTCCTAATATTGATTCATTATGAACTCCCAACAACTTCAGAGATTTTTGCGCATGAAGGAGAATCAAATACATACACTGTTATAAACAGTTCGGAAATTAGGATTTTGTTTGTGCTTTTAAATTAGTTTGGATTACTGTTATGATTAGTTAATGATGGTTGAAGTTAGTTCATTTTCAGTTAGCTATCCTATGACGTGGATTCAACATCCTTGACAGAAGGAATTTTTATATAAAGGTTCATCTATTGTAATGAAAGGGCGAGGTCTGGGGGGAGCCTGGGGGAAACCTCTTTTGCAAAGAGCTCCTTTTGGAACGCAGAGTTATTTTGAAAGCCCGGAATGGAGTTATACAGAGTGACATGTTTACTTGATATTGTGATATTCATCACGGTCAATTCTTTCACTGTGTTTTCTTTTTTGTCATATTATCTATCTGTTCCTTTATCAACTGAGTTAAAATCCGTTTGGAATTCATTTTACATGCTCCTTACACAAAGTTGATAAGTGTTATGTTTCGATGGTGACTGGTCAGAATTCACTCTAGATAAGTGCTCTACATCTAGTTATCAGCCTTTAGTTTTTTCCTCCAAAATTGTAGTGGAAATTCATCCTTGATAGATGCTTTCACTGTGATGGCCTTTTCCTTTTCTTTTTCTGCTATTATATCATGATTATTTATTGCTGAAAGATAGACTTACTTTGCCTCATTTTCTGCAAGTAATATGATCACTGCTTTATCTCTTTTATTTGGCTTTCACTTGAATCCATTGCCCAATAGGTTTTTTCAAATCCATGCAACCCCAAACCTTATTAAAAATCTTCTCTGATAAGAAATCTAATCTTCTTACTGTGATTATTTGAATATTCCTGAGTAAAGAGCCCTTGGCCATTGAGAGAACTCTCTCTGAGTGTATTAGGTTAGAAGTATACTCAAAATCAATTTTCAGGGATTGGCTTGCTGTAACCCAAGTCAAGTTCCGAACAACAAATATATTTTTCTTTTAAAAATGTGCTAAGGCTTGGCTCTATTATAGCCTAGAGTCAACTCTTGTGACAACAGGTGCCAACTCAAACTAACAACCTACAGTCCCTCATTCCCCACATGTCTGTCCCACCCTAGGAAGTGTGTCCTTTCTCTGCTTAACATTCCTTCGACTACCTCACTTCCTTTCCGGGCTTCAGCAACAGGCCAAACAGAAAGTCTCAGAGCCCTATAGCTGCAGTTTAACACCTTTAGGAATCAATTCCCAATAATTTTTTTACTCAGAGACGAATTTCTCACGGGCCTGAAAACCCGCCTCTTCAATATCCCACGAGCCTGACAACCCACTTCTTCAGTCCATCTCCCAAGCTAACCAGCTACACAAACATGTATGGCTATGGATACAGTTTCAGGTATAATGACATGAAGTATGGAGCATAGTTGACTGCATGAGTGAATGGTTCTGATATAGCTGAATGAATGACTGAATGATGGAAGGAATGAATGGAAAGAACGATGAGAAATGAACTAAGTCCAAACAATATGTATGCATGTACCCCACTTGACACTTGTCATGTTGGGAGCTACTTTGGCCCACTTGTCCCCAACTTTAGAACTTAGGATAAAATAATTATCCATACTTTATACTTTAAGAAATATTAATATAATATTCTTTTTTGGCTTAAGCTCCCTAGCTTAGCCCCTTTTCCTTAAATTTTAGCCCCACCTTTTCCCTAACTAGTGGAGTTTAGTCCCCCATACTCTTTTATCATGGTCGATCTACGTGCAACAATGTATTTTATATTAATGATGAGACTTATACAAAAATAGGTGCACTGGACTTTAACATCTAGGCTCTCTGGCCTAATTCAAAACATAATCATCCTAGCTTATAATAATTGGCTCACTAGCCTATAAAACACACCATATACCCAAAGGCTCCCTAGCCTCAAAATTGCGTGCACTAAACTTGTTGTGCGTAGTATCCTGGAATGTGCACACTTCCTCATTTTACTGCGTAGTACATGCGTGCACTATGCCATGAAAGGTGCATACAAAAATCATATCAAATAGCTCACCAACTTAAGTACATTTTCATTTACATTACAATTGGGTTCAGCCTAGGGATATTACAATCCCCTCCCCTTATATATGCACTATCCTTAGTGCATTATATACCATGTACCATTCAAATTATTTAAAATGTCCAAGCTTTATCTATTGAAATCTTGTTATCCATCTGGTGCTCTACTTTCCAGCACCAATTCCAGTACTCATACTGCAACTGGAATTCAATTGCTCTATTCCATAGAGTTGATTCAGGAACTAATTCAACTCATTGTTCCTTATACATGCTTCATTTAAACCCCATTGAAGAAACAACTGGCTTTAGATCCATGACGTTCCACCCAGCCTTATATATCACTACTGATAAAATATCAGCAGCGTACCACTCCCAAGAATGGGCCATGACTCTATCAGGGAAATGGGTTCCCAAGATAACCACAACCCACAATCAATATCAACATAGTCTAGGCCAAGGTACCAAACCTCAACAACACTCCAACCAACGGTCTCTCTTCCCCACATGCATGTACAACCCAAGGTAGTATGCACCTTCATTGTCCAACATTTCATCAGTTGATCAACTTCTCTTCGAGGGCTCCACCATAGGCCGGACAGGAAGTCTCAGAGCACTGTGGTTCCAAGAGTTCCAACTTTTATCATTATCATCTCATCTGCATCATACACATCCAATTATCATGAGAGAGAATTATAAAAATTTCATTTTAGAAATCAATTTAATTTCATAAGGAATTCGACTTTTCCCAAAATATGAAATTCTATTTCATAATTTTTCATCGTTGTTGGAATAATAGAATGTAGTTTTCCTTATGGATTTCAGCAAGCACCATGCTAAATACCATTTTTCTTGCAATGATTATATATTGCATACAACCAACAGATTGTCAGTATTTTATGTACATCATAATTCAACATGTAAAACACCTTATGCAATGATCTTAGAATTGCATGCACCTAGCAATTCAATCACAATTACCAAAAAAATTAACCAAATAGAATGACTCATCATTCTATGCATATACATGTTCTTAATTAATAACAGTAAGTTCATTTCTTCAATTTTCTGAACATGAAATTTTCTGTAGTCGCTATTCCTATGACTACCTGACTTGCAACTTCCTGTTGTAATGTTTAACAGTTCCTGAAATGTTCTCAACTTCATGAGTTATCAACATTTCATCCATCGGTATAATTATTTCCATGCAAAAACATATATACATGCACTCACAAAATGTATTCATCAAAATGCATTTAAGTATACAATTCCATCATGTATGAGTGAAACTTTGCCACTTACTAGACACGAGTGCAACTCTCAATGCCTACTTATTCAATGCACCTTTGCATTGATTTTCAGAATGATCTTTATCTAAGTCATGTATTTCACCATCCATAAATTGGAAATCTTGCCAATGTCTTGACACATCTCCACACACTTCCCATTGTCGTCAAAATTACTTTGATGCCTTCCTTTTCGACTTAAACACTACACCAAGAATACAATTATGTGGTGTTTATTAGTGTTAGCAAAAAGGTTGCAGTCCAAGTTTTATTTAAAGTTAGGAAGCTCATTGGGTATTTGTGTGGCACATAAATTTTCTATAACCATACTTTTCCATATCCAACCATGTCTTGGTCTCATACATGACTAATTTTCGTAGCATCATTCCTATAACAAGTTCTTATCTTTTATTTTCTTTGGTTATTGCCTCATAACCAAATTAACATGACTTGCTACTATGTCAGTGTGTGCATTCAAAAATCTAAAATCTTTGATAACTATAACAAGCCTCTAGCCTTTACCACACATAGTGGTAACTTAATCCTGTTAGTGCACTTAAACAATACCATACAATGTATTATAAAATTCAATTTGGGGAAACTCTTACCTAGATTTCCCTTTGGAAATTATGCAACATAATTATCAAAATAGAAATACTTACCTACATGGCATCCATTAAACTAATTTAATACTACATGATTAGCTGATGATAGTAGAGGTTCACATGCCTCTTTATCAATCTTATAATCAACATTCCAACCTTCTGTTGCTTCCTTTCATATGCAGGAACATTATCAGCAACACTTGCAAACATGTAAGCATTCTCACTTTATGGTTGTCCCAACAAGCCATAAAATACTTGTTGCTACAGTAATTGCAGCAAATGCTTTCTCACTGTATCACCTTTCCTTGTTTATCCCAGAAATCTTCAATTCTTTCAAATTCCTGAATCTTCATGTGCTCTTCATTGTAACCATTGTTCATGATTATTTCTTATCTAATCACTATCTAGCCAAATCACTCTTGGATGCCTTTGCTCTTCCATCCAAATACTAAACTGATATTAACCTTCAACTTTTATTTACTTCCTGGATCAATCTATCCCAACTCATACTTTCCCATCATATTGTCTTATAGACTTTGGATCTTCAACATCCATTTATTTTTCGAACTGAACTACTTCAGCTCTTTTTGGACTTAAAACTTTAGTATTTGAGTTTTCTTTCATTTTTCTCTTCTCCTTGCAAACTAGCCTCAAACTTGGCTTGCATAGACAATCTCATATCATACTGTAGGGATGCACATATGCCTCCTTCTCTAGCTACAAAATTAATTAAAGCACTTAATACTACTTTTAATTTCCCATCATAATTTCAAGTGATACTTCCACCCCATGGGAATGTCACTCATGGATCTATGCCATTTGAGATGGATTCTTCTTAGGCCCATCTCTTTTTCATTCAAAACCATGCATAGAACCATTTTATTCTTCATGGTTCTTTATTGACTCTCTACAGAGATTCATTTCACTTTTAAGTCTTTCTTGGCTTTGACATCTCCATGCTATCATGGAAATATCTTCAATACCTTTGGAATGCATCAACAAGCCTCTATTAATTTTGATTTCCCTCTTGGAGTGTTTTTCTGCATTCCCATTTACTTGATATCTACCCCATGAATGGACTTGCAACTATATATTATGCTAGTATTAATTTTCAGCATTCCACTATTATTTAGATTCATTTGATCCAACTCCTACATGTCCCAATTATATTTCCAGACATGCTTTCTAAGTAACCTTCGATAGTTAACACCAACTTCCTTCTTGAGGTACTTGATTTATCCCTTCCTTATTTGATCATATCAGTACTTGGATTTTCTTGCTGGCTATTACTTTCCCCTATCTTGACTAATCTGATTTCAACCTGCCTTGCACAATCCACTTCTATCATGCCATATTGATACCCTTCATACCATGCTTCCACCGCGCACTCTGATAACCATAAGGGAAGAATTACTCTATAATTGCATAACTAATCCCTGGATATGATGCACTCTTTATCCATATATGCATTAAGCCTCTTTCTTTATCTGATTACTATCATTCTGATAGTCAATTCCTTTTATAATAGATCTGACTCCAATGCATTGCTTAAATTGTATATTGGCTTCTTTGGTAGTGTTCACTAATTCATTCACTACATGATCTACTCCTCTACCCAAATTCCATTGAATACTTGAATAACATGAGAGGAATTCCTATAGTGGCTTCCCAAGACTTTATGGATGCACTCAAATTCATACCTTGACATTTTGGGGTCTTGGATTTTGATCATCTTATGAAATATTTTTTTCATAGCACTCTTTCTCTGAGTATCTTCGCTTTTTTTTAACTAAAATTCAACCTTATCACCTGTTAATAACTAAAAAATTTTAACTCTGCAAGAATGTGCAACCAACAAAATTTGTTAGGCTAATTGACTCAACAATTTTATGGAAAAGTATGAACCATTTTGGTTCAATAATATATCAGAATTATTTCTTCTGATTTCCTGGAAAATTTAATTCCCAGATCAATTTTATGGGTGAATTTTTATATTCTACTAGCCAACACCTTTCCAACGCCTGCTCCCATGCTCAATTATGATTCTTGAGCAGAAAGTTATGGTTATTTGAAAATTGTCCATTAATTTTTATGTTCACACTTCAACTTGGCGCAACTCTGCACTATAATAATGCATTTTTGCACCTACTCCATTGCATTTTTCGTAGGATATCAATTGGGTTTCTTCATATACATATTCTGGAAACTCTGTCCAAGTTTCACCTTTTTCTGGGTTCCGCGCTGCCAGTTATAGCCCGCTGAAGTTCTAG
Organism: Picea glauca; assembly: GCA_000966675.3. Classification (NCBI taxonomy): domain Eukaryota; kingdom Viridiplantae; phylum Streptophyta; class Pinopsida; order Pinales; family Pinaceae; genus Picea; species Picea glauca. The sequence goes on from JZKD02S0544110.1 coordinate 480,488, forward strand.
GCCAATTCGTGTTTTTGGTTTGGAATGCTATAGGTACCTTCTTTTCTATATTAAACATTTTTAGCATGTCCAAAAATTTAATTCAGCTCTGGTAATGTCTTCTATGGTTCAATATATTTCCATTGACTACTTCTGCGCCTCAATCTGATTCTGGAGCAGAAATTTATGGCTCTTTGAAGTTAGATGGGTCTTAAAATTTACCCTCCATTGTTTGTGTTGTAACATTCTCATAAAAGCTCCATTTAAGGAATGGTTTACACCATTAGAAAGCTCTCTCCGATCTATTTTATTTGGGCTATAGATATAGAGTGTACCTTATTATAGTTTTTTCTCGTGGTTTTTGAGTAGCTAAAACCGATCTTAAGGGCCTCAAAATCGCACTGCAAAAAGATGGCGTTTAAACGGTATAAAACGTCGCAGAAAATCACTAGATTTTTGTTGTTGTTCACCCTCCAAATGACTTCGCACACACAAATTTCAACCTGTATGCCCATATTTAGCATGCACAGCGACACCACAAGGTAATTCGTGCTTTGTGCACATATAACCACTATACATCACTTCTCTATCGTGTCAATAACTTGCGTGCACTACTTTTGTGCCGCACGCCAATATCCACCGCGCACAGTTTTGGTTCTTGCATTATTACCCCTTGCGTGCAATTTTTGTATCACGTGCTGATATTCCACATGTATTTCAATGTACATGTTGCACCATGCCAAAGTTTAGAATGCCCTCACCACGCACCAATACTCTGCGCTCACCATTAATTAAACTGTCACACAACAACATATGTTAGAAAAACAAAACCGCGGAGCAATAAAATAAAACAAATGCAGAAACAAAACACAGAAGACACACAATACAAGAGAGACATAGATTTACGTGGTTCACCTAGTGTGGGCTAAGTCCACCAGAGAAATTGCCAGGTCCTTCCTTTATTATTATCCAGCAAATGAAGGGATACAACCTACAGAAAAACCCACTGTAACTTCCTCTTCTTTCTCTCACAGTCTCCTCTCTCAAAATACAATATTCACCATCATCCATAGCCGCAATAAATTTCCCTTATAAAAGAGGGTTGCCTTCTAGGGCAAAAAACCCTAACATAATCTCTATCGTTAGATCTGTGACCTTATAATGAACGGTCCAGATTTACAATGAAATTACAATATACTTTTACAAGGCAATTTTTTCTTTGGGGGCTTCACCCTCAAACCCCTGCTGGGGGCCCGCTTGCCCCCAGACCCCCCAGTTGGGGGGATAGCTCCCCTGGACCCCACAAAGGGGGTACCCCCCCTCTACACTCCCCCGCGTGGAAGAGTGTACATACTTCTGGGGTGTAAATATTTCATGGGGTATAAACACTGCTAAAAACAAGGACCTCTGAATCAGGAAGATAATCAGGCTCCACAACCAACAATCTCCCACTTGGAGACTGATCTCAACAACTCCACCACTGCTGTATATGATGGACTCTGAACCTTCTTGG
>JZKD02S0544110.1:511595-530015 GCA_000966675.3 Picea glauca
GTAATAAAATTTTAAAAATTTTAAAATTTTTTATTATATATTTAAATACATATTATAATTTAAATTCCTCCCCCCCTACGAGTTACTTGATAGTTTAATTCCATAACTTTGCCATACAGAGGTGGATTTTTTCCCATGAATAGTCAAAACGATCAGGGAGAAGTCAACAATGAATCCATGGCATTCACCTCCATAAATTCAGCCCATAATTTCAGTGGCATGTCCCAAAGCGACAAGGACTCATTATTGGCCCGATAAGCATGCACCAAATTGGGGGTCTCCGAGGCCAAATTGGGTCGGATGAGGAAAAACCATTTCAGCTACATGTATGAAGGCCTGTCAATTCCATTTTCCAGCCCAGAATTTTTCACCAACTTCAAAATTTTCCTTGATCAGTCTCCCCACCATCTCCTTCCGTGTACCTTCTTAGGGCCATATCTTACTCATTCAAAGTTGTATTTGCACCAAAATAAAGGTAGTGGAAAGGTATAGGACATAGATACAACATGGCACAATAAATAATATTTTTTTGGTTGTTTGGTACAGAGGAATATCCTCTCAAGGTTCAAGCCTAGGGGGTCCCCTCACCAAAACAAGCTCAAATCGAAGCCATGCTTTGGCCAGCTCACAAGGAAACTTGTAGATAGCAAAGGGGGGGTATAATCAGGTCCGAAAAGTTCCTGAACAATGGGAATTTCCTTACTTAAAACGACCAAATCCCAAAGGCCCCTTGCCCTCCTAAGCAGCTCTGCAAATTACCCACACCTTGGGGCTTCATCCCGGTGAATCCAACAACCATGGATGGCCTGGAACTGTCCTAAACCACCTCATCTATAGCTGCAAAAAATGACAGCAATCAAGGAGCCTTTGGGGTGACACAAATTTTAAGGCAAATGATGAGGTGGCATATTAATTTTTTTCATTATATGAAAAATGACTTTTTGTAGTATGTAGTCTCACATAAGTTTTCTTTTGACATGTATACATTGTAACTAAAGAGTCAAATCAAATCTGATTTGATTTCATTTTTGGATAAGCTTCACTTTAGGATAAGATACCTTTTGGATAAGATACCTTTTGGATAGGATTACTTTTTGAAAAAAAGACAAAAAGAGTTTAGGGTTGGTCCACTTGTCACTTTTCCAAAAGTGACAAGTGCATTGTGACCTAACCCTAAGCCTTCACCTCTCCTTTATAAATAATAGGGTTGGCATTGTTAAAAAAAGGAGGATGAATATAGTAATGAAGCTCTGCTGAAATTTTCCAAGACTCTTTGTGTGTGTGATACTTGTTAGATTTTAGTTGTTGGATGTGTCACTTGTTGGTTAAGGGTTGAGGGGTAGAATTAAATGATTGTTATGTTAGCTATCTCCAGGGCAAATTGGTTATCTAGGTGTTTGTTGTTGCTTCCTTGGGTTTAACTTGATTGCTTTCATTTTCTAACAACTTGGTTTAACTTGTTTGATGTGTTTTAGTGCAGATCTTCTGAAGTACTCAAATATTTTCATCCTTAGCTAGTGGTTGGGAGTCCTAGGGCCCCTTAGGATAGCCCTCAAATAGGCCCTTTAGTTGGTTGTTCATACTTTTTTTCTTTCTCTTTTCATTCATGTATATTTCTATTATGTTTTCCTACCATTAACCTTGTTGTCCCAAACAGGAAAATTGGTCATTTTGGTCAATTTCGCCCCATGGGACAACCATCTTAGTTGGTTGTTATATACCTTTTATGTGCAAATTTATGTTACATTTAATTCAGGTTTTCCATACATAAATACTAAAATTTCGTTTTTTGTCTACAAGGACATAACCGGTCACCTATTTTTCTTTTCCTAAGCGGTTAGGGACCACCTAAAGTCATGTTTGAGGCAAAGGGGCCAATAGGACAGCAAAGAAAAACATCCAATTTGATCGGTAAATCTACCCAATCACTCTCATATTCAATTTATATATCACTTGCACTCATTCCAAAAATTTTGGCACACATACAAATGTTGATATGCTTAATTTGTGTAGATAGCTTGAGTAGTTTACTTGTGAATTTATGTTCAAAAATCTGATCTATACTTGCATAGATAATCATCACAATTTTTATATTTCAAACATTAAACTTCCAATCCCCATACAAGGAGTCAGTTGGGGATTTCATGCACATGATAGCCTTGCCGCTCACAAAGAGCCTAAACCCATTCCTTTGGGTTGAATGGTGTAATCATTACTTGTAATTAGTTAATCTGGTCATATTTTCATTGTATAATTTTCATTCACTAATCTACAGGTGGTTTCTCCTAAAGGGGGCATACAAAAATCAGTAAGCTAAATACACGCAAAAGCCTACAAAATACTTGAAAACAATTCAGGGGTCCACCCCATACATTCAAAATAAACTTATACTATTTAGCTACATACATATACATATTATTTAGCTGTGACATATATGTCACCTACCTATTTACTTATTTTTTGTATATAGTTTTAGATAGATTTCAAATTCAGTAACTAGGAGGCGTGATTTTGAAAACAAGACTTGACCTCGCCACATGGATGGCCTGGTGTTTCATTTCAAGCAATTTCAATTTTGTAGGATACTAAGAGTCAAATCCAGGGACTCTTCATCAGAAGCCCCTCAGAAGTTGTCTAGTTAGTACAAGTCGAGTGGTCTTTCCTTAGTACCACATGGTCAAGTAGTTGATTAGATTAACTTGGTTGGAATATTACTATGCTTGGGTAAGCTCAACTAAAACTTCCTTTAGGGGGGTCCTGGGCCTCTTCCTTTTCGTAGGTATCCTTCTTCCATCCAAGCGGATTTAAGATCCTGAAAGCGCTAGTGATGAGAAGTGGCTAATCCCTACTTCTCTGAACTGCAGGGGGCACTCTTCAACCTAACCACCATGTTCTGCTAGGAATACACTTCTTATATTGGTTGGAACAGTTCTGGGATGTATTTTCCTGATCGATATAACTTTCAAAACAGGGTGGGGGCCAAGGCATGTGTTAAAAAACTAAAAATTCACCAATAAAATACTTTTAAAGTCAACCTTTCGATAGTCCACCCTTCACCCTCAAACCGAAAATTGAAGTTGTGAATACTTTCCCTTATACCATAGTTGTAACATCTTGTAAAAAGGTTGTTCGTTCTTTTTTACAACCCCCTTTTGATTTAAGAATCTTTCGGGATCACTTCTTGGGTCACCCTAGGCAGTATCAATCCATTTTGGGCTTGTTTCCCTGTCTTAAAAGTATCGAATAGCTTGTTTTTCACAATTTACATCCATTTAAAAGGACTTGGTTGTGGCTTTTAAGCTCATGTTTCACTCTTGTTTTACACTCTTTCACTTGAGGCATCCATTGGTTAATTGTCCAGGACACTGGTTTACCCCGAGGACCCATTCTGGGCCATTTTCCAATGCCTTAAGGGAGTGAACAACTCATTGTTCACTTTATTTAATTCATTGTCCAAAAACATGGCAAGCTTATTTTCATATTACTTTCCATAATTTTCACCCCACGGGCCATTTTGGCCATCCAGGAAGTTGAGGGAAGACAACACCCAGGTTGGGTGGTCCTGAGAAAGACTTCTTGTAACTCTTTAACCTCCATTTTTTCCCCTTCATTACTACCTCGGGGGAAGGACCACCTGAGGTGTGGGTAGTCTTTGCCTCATGTCGAGCTATCAAAAAGGTTGTAGCCAGCTTCACAGCCGGATAGGTCAGATCTATCCCAACAGACAGATTTCTCTTATAACACGAACCTTTTTCTGGCCACCATACTGGGGAAAACTTGCAAACCTCTTTAGTTTTTCTTGTATCCAAAACTTATACTGAGCATTGGACCCAAATTCTTTGGGGTCCTTTTCCCACTTGTTGAAAAACCTTTGTGGCAAGGTCTTTCAGTAACCCTTTGGAATTTTCTTTGGTGCTTGTTATAGTTCAGTTCCCTTGCAGTTTCTGTTGCATTTGGGAGCCATAAATACCATCGAGTTTTCCTTTCCTTTTAACTTGTCAGTCTCTGATTCTACTTGTTCGAACTCACGTGGGAAGTTATAAATATGTCATACCTTAGCTTCCACTTCCATAAGAATGAAAACAAATCTTTGTTTGTGGTTGGGTTAATCAACATCATGTTAGAAAGAGTAGGATTGTTGGTGTGATACATCTCTTGTACTCAAAGTACTTACTTGATCCCCTTGCAAGTTGGCAGGGCAGAAGTATCCTAAGACTAGGGAAATAGTGTCCCCCAGGAATACAAGAAGTCAAAGTTAGCGAAAGAAAACAAGTAGTGAGACACATACACAAGGGAAACCAGGGAAACTCGTTAGCCCTGCAATGCGAGTTGAGTCATCCTCTTCCTCTTCTCCTTTTCAAATCCCCTTACTAAAGCAATCTTTAGTTAATCCAACAATAGTTACTAATCCTCAGGTTGTTCCTCCTGTTGTTCCAGCAACTGTTGTTGTTCCTCCCATAGTTGTTTCGATGACAATGCCATGGAAACCCGGGACTCCTTTGAGGTTGACCAAACCTCTTCATGAAATATCGGCAGATGCCCCAAACAGGCTTCCTAAGTTCAGCGGCACTGGTACATTGAGTGTTGAAGAACATATACAAAACTTCTATGATGCATTAGCGGTTATGGACAACAATTCGTGATGTCATCATTAGAATTTTTGTAAGAACCTTTGAGGGTGAAGCAGCGAGATTGTATCACTTGCTTCCCAATGATAGTATCCCAGATTGGGACACTATGATCCAAGAATTCAAGAAACATTTACAAGGGGCAGGTGATGTGGCTTCCCTACTCAAGAATTTCACAACCATCTCCATCCATGAGGGGGAGAAAATTTGAAATTTTAATCAACACTTTACCTCGACCTTGAATAGGATCCCAACTGTTTCCCAACCATCTGGGAACAATTTGTTCCATTATTACATGACCACTATGACTCTGAATGTAAAGTATATATGGAAAGATAAATGAATACTAACTTTAGATGCGGCCAAGGCTAGTGCCCTGGAAATTGAAAGAAACATGGAGGAATCCGATATGATTCCCCCACCTTTAGTGCAACACCGTTTTAACGGGAGGCCTAGGAATGAGGTACCTCGAAACGAGGGTCCTCGGTATGAACCTCTGCCTGCCCAAAGTTCGAGGATTGAATAAAGGGAAAGTTTAGAAACACTCAAGTTTTTAATGAACATGAACAACCAAATACTTTCCCTTAATCAAAAGTTGAATGACTTGCAGTTTTCTTCTCTTGTGAGCCCAAGGCCTCCTTTCCCTCCTACTCCTCCTCCTAGATGACATGTTGTTGAAGTAGATTGGTGTAATTTTTTCCAAGACTTCCATGATCCCAAGTATTTTTACTCGTATACACGTCATATGGAATTGTCTAAAATCAGCAAAGCCCCTCTACCTCCAGTGAAAAAAAAGCTTGCTTCCACTTCCCAAAATGACCAAGTTAACATGGAAGACTCTATTCCATGCAATGATGATCCTCTTTCTTTCGGAATATTTGTTGTAGAAACTAGGAGTCAGGCCCCCTAAAACCACTCTGCAAGAAGTGGAAGGGACCAAAACCGATCCCAAGGACAATGAAAAAGGAAAACTTCCCGCGAACGGTACATTACCCTCCCCTCTAAGGAACAGGGTTCTGTGGACTCCAAACAAGGTAAATTTACCTAATAATCTACCACCCTTCTTCCCAACACCAGTACCTTACAACGTCATTGAATATCTAGCGAAGGTTCCCACCCACATGACATTATTATATGCTCTTAGAACACTTGCTCAGTTTTAAAACCTTTCACGTGTTCTACAAGCACCCCCTACTCCATGAATGGAACAAAGAGTTCATATTTCCAAAGAATCCTCTTCCCAACCTAAGGAAGCTTATGATGTTATTGATTTAGACCCTGGGGTTCCTCCTTTTTATATCTTAGTTTTAATTTCTGATTTTGTGCTCCATAACTATGTCTCTGACTCAGGAACAAGGCACAATGTCATGCCCCTTCGAGTTATGAGAAGACTAGGTCTTGAATGCACTAGCCCATGTAAATATTTGTTAGCTTTGGATTCAAGGACTGTAGAAACCATTGGTTACATCAAGGACTTATCCATTACTTAAGACCAATCTCCGGAGGTGAGAATGCTCATAAACGTGATTATAGCAGATATACCTGAAGCATATGGCATGATTTTAGGGAGGGAGTGGTCCACCAAAGTAAAAAAGGGTCGTTACATCATGGAGGGAACCCACTTCAGCTTTCCTCATAAGGGTGTTGAAGTTGTAATTAGGAGGGAACCAAAATACCGAGAGTAGGTTGTACCTACTTCTTACAATACAAGACATGTGTCTTTTCAAGATACAGATATGGGTATCTGAGTAAGATGCACATGTCCCTCCTCCTGAGTTGGAAGAAAGGGTTAGGAGTCGGGATTTTGATGGTGCTAAATCCAAGACCAGACCTAGGGTTGGGGTCCTTTTGTGTGATTCCAAGGGAAAAGAAATCCCTTTCTCTTTTTTATTAGAATTCCCTAACACTAATAATATGGTTGAATATGAAGCATTAGTTCAAGGCCTACAAAATTCCTTAGACTTAGGAATATGCCATTTGTTGGTAAGTGGGGATTCTGAATTGGTTGTGAATCAAATTCAAGATAAATATGAAGTTCATAACCCACGCCTCAAACAATACCACAAAAGAGCTAAGGAAATTATTGAGAAGTTATTATCTTTCAACATTCAAGCCATACCTAGGGTCGCAAACTACATAGTTGATACTTTGGCCTTGGCTGGTTCTTGCTTCACTTCAGATTGCGTAAGGTTTATCGAAGATATAAAAGTCCAAATTTTACATATACCTACATTACCTAATAATGTTGACTCTCGGCATGTTTTTGATACTGACGAACAAATCTGTAGATTCCTTCAAAACAAGGAGAAATTCTAATATTTACATATCATCCATGAGTTGGAAGAGGAAACTGGGAACATAATCCAATTGAAGACAAATAATATTCCCCCTAGTTTGTCTGTATTGGAATCCATGTTTGATTCCAATGATGCCACTACTTCTGCACCTAGTGTTGATAGAGAATCTGTTAGGAAGGTGTGAGAAGCCATCCCTATTAACTTGGGAACTGAGAAAGATCCAAAACTGGTCTATATAGGTTCACAATGTTCCCCTTCTGAGATCGCTCAATTCATGGAACTCTTGACATAGTTCAAGGATATTTTTGCTTGGTCCTACGAAGACCTCAAGGTTTTCGATATGAAAGAGATAGTCCATGCCATACCCATAATCCCTGATTCAAAACCTTATAGAAAAATATAAAAAAAGAACAACCATGCTTTGGAACAAACAATTAAAACTGAATTGGACAAGATGGAAGCATCCGAGGTCATATACCATTTCTGTTACTCACAATGGGTATCTAATTTGGTTCCCTTTAGGAAGAAAACTGGTGATATTAGTTTTTGTGTCGTCTTTCAACATTTGAATAGGGTATCTCTATAACACAACTACCCCATCCCACCAATGGAAGAGATTCTCCAACCAGTCTTCCGGTCTCAAATGATGTCCCTTTTAGATGGTTTCTCAGGTTACAATCAGATAGCCCTCAAGCCTTCTGATAGTCACAAAACCACCTTCACTACTCGTTGGGGCACATACGCATATAACAAGATGCCTTTTGGCTTGATTAATGTTGGGAACACCTTTCAACATGCCATGGCCATTTCTTTCAAAGGCTTATTGGGTAAGATGATTGTTGTTTACTTTGATGACCTCACAGTCTTTTCCAAAGAATGAAGTAGTCATTTTGATCACTGTTATCACTAAAATTTCATCCGCAAATGGTTATAGGAATGCAACATCTCCAAACACCTATTAGTTCACCTACAGCCCCAAAAATGCATATTCAAAAGGCACAAACTATACAACTGGTTATAAAATTGACATTTGCAGAAACACTACAGGAAGCACGCGCATGTGCACAGGACAAAGAAGCCAAAAAAATGCACATGCACCCAATGCACGACTGTGTATGATAAAATTTGTGCACTCCTATGAACGACGCATTTATGGTTCTTGTCGGCCCCTCACCCACTTTTGGTTCATCTCCCAATTTGATTTGACCCTCAAATCCGAGATGAATCCACATGGGGGGCTGGTCAAAGACCCAAGGGTGCCCTAAAGGGCCCCTTGTTCACACTAAAGACTGGTTAGATAATGCCTCAAATATTTTCTATAAAAAGAGGCCATGGGTGCACTATGAATTCAAGAATATCATTTTATTGTTATGTTGCCTCTATTCTTCTACAAGAAACCTCTTTTCTTTAAGGAGCATACTAGCAACATCTCATTAAGCTATTCAACTCACCTCTTGATGGAATAATCTTGGATTTCTTCACCATTTCCTTTTCTAGTTTTCCATTTGTAAGAAGAGCTCTCACATAGGGGACTCAAGAGCCCTCCCTAGGTGTTATAACCCTAAATTGCACCACACATGCTTACCTGGCATCAGGCCAATTCATATCCCTTCTTTGCCAAAACTATGTTGAACAAATCTTTGAAATCCTCTTGTGTCAAGGCCCACACGCCCTAACCTGTTACTGCACGCATGTGCACGTTGGATGACTCACAATAGCCCGTGTGTACCTAACAAATCATGAAAAAAGGAAAGTTTCCGACGAAACAAAAAGATATGGGTCAGTTAACTGAAACTTCCGGCCATGCATGGTCGAGGGTTTTTCCAAAACCTTAGCTCCTTCTAGCCTATAAAAGAAGGGGTAGGGGTACCATTTGGAGGAGGAAAAAATATAGCGAAGAAACTCTACCCATTTATGTAATCCATTTTCCTAACCCTTTAGCCTTTCCTCATGCCAAAGGAGATTTAACGCAAAGCAGTTGAAGGACAGAAGAAGAGGAGCCCGGGATCAGGTTCAAGTAGCAATGGTCGGTCTCAGCTTTTTTTGTAAGTTGATTCACTTTCAGTAATAAAAAGAATAATTTTCCCATCCCAATGCATGAATTGTCTATGGTTTGATTAATTTATGCTTGATTTCTAACCCTTGAGTATAGAAGTAGCATGCATGCATAGTTGTTGTTTGTCTTGAATGCAGGTCATCTATGGAAGGAGCAGCGCAAACAAGTAATCAAAGAGCAACGCAGGATCTACATCGAACGTTGGTAATAAGGTTGGTGGTCCTTTTCCATGCATTTACTGTGAAAAAGGGGTTTAAATCCTGGGTTGTAGGTAAAAAAGTAGTTTCTATTCAGTCAAAATCTGCATGCAAGTCTGACCCTAATTTGCTAGTCCGTAGGGTGTTTTTCCCAACAATAGAATTGGCGACCATACTGGGGAGAATACTCTTTAGGGTTCCTGGATTTATTTAAGTTTTTGGTTAGTTTAAAGATTAGGTTTTCTATTGTTTCTTTGCATGTCTTTTTCTGTAAGGTCTGAGCTAGTAGGGAGTCTAGTTTTCCATTCCAACTTTCCTCGACTTTAGCTTGACTGTAATTTTCAGGACACACAGAGGTACATGCGGCCTGTAGAAGGCCTGCACGCGTGTACCTGTGCCCTATCCTCTGACAGCCCACGTGTGAACGCTAGCTGTAGAGATAGCAGTAGCGTGTAGGAGTTCAGAGAAACTTAGAGGCAATCCTCCTCGTCCCTGTTAGAATTACACATTCTAAGGGGGTTTTCTGGAATCCTGTCTGAGTCTTGCTGGTTCACAGTCCTATCTTAGATTGCCTTTTTTTTCACCTTATTATTCCTTACATTATTTGTCTTTTCTGTTAGAAAGAGCATCCAAGCCTTCAAGGGACCCTGGTTATCAATACCAGCGGCCTCTTCCTGGTCTGGACTGCCTGTTTTCATATTTTTCCTTAGAATTTAGATATACACGTGGTCTGTACAAGGTCAGCCTGCGTGTACACACTTTTTGTCTCTGTTCAGCACGTGTTTGCACGTGTGTTGTTTTAGTGACAGTTGTGTTCTTGGACAGGCTACTTTTTGTTCAGGGTGGGGCAGTCATTCCCTCCTTTGATAAGAAGTATTCCTCTCAGGTTTTTGAGTCTAGGTTTGAACAGTCAGTAGGTTAGGTCATCTTACCCTTAGCCTGCTTTTTCTTAGTTAATAGTTGACAGAAAATAAAAATAATTTTTTTTTTATGGTTTTTAGACAAGCGTGAGTATTTGTTTTTTTTATTGCCATTGTGTGATTCTTTGCGATCTACGCTTTAAGCCAAAATTTGTTTTTCTTGGTTTTTTGCTTGTCGGTATTTTCCCTTTGTTTCTTTACTAGCACTTAAATAAAATAAAAAATCTCTTTTCATTTTCTTCTTTGGTTGAAAGGTGTGTTTCTGCATCATTTGCAGTTCACTTAGATCATAAGTAGCTCGTAGTTGAGCAAAATTCCTTTAAGTTTGCTGTATAAAATCTTAGAAAAATAAAAATAATTTTTTTTTTTTTTTTGTGAAAAGTTGTTGAAATTTTGCATTTAGTAAAAGTCTTTTGTTTCCAGCTTTTTTCTTTGATTTTTGCTTTTGTCTTTACACATCATCAATTTCACCCTCATACCCCTTGACGTAAGATAAATCCATAAAAGCAACACTAATTTTAAAAATCTACTAGACTTTTATGTTTGTAGGGTTCACAAACTAGTTCAGGACTAGGGCCTTGGATTAGGTTGGAGAGAAAACTCTTCCAGGCCATTTAAAACCAAACATTAGAGTCTAATATAGGGAGTGTCTAAGTATAGTTTCATGGAAGTTATCCGGGACCCCCCTCTAACACAGGGGATAAACACGAGGTTGCATGCGGAAAGGTAGCGTAGATAACCCCTCCAAAGCCAGACCAATCGTAGTGGAGAACACATATAGAGAGCTTGTTTTTGGATTCCTTCGTTTGCATTTGCCACAGGGCTTCATGGGTATTGAATCCGTTCGAGGTCCTCAGTTGTTTTCTGGACCAGTTTATCTCGATACCCTTGACAGGTTTTGGGCTTGATACCCTGCTCATTGTGGTCTACCTGACTTTCGACTGTACTCGCTTGGTGACTGTTTGCGTGTTGGAAACCTAGTTTCCAATATTTTTAGGGACATACACAGGTGACTGCGGGGGTATATCGCGGTACCTAGGACAGACATCAGGCCATGCTTTGCATAATATACCCGGAGGGTGCTTCCGTGTTCGAGTTGCACTTGCACCGGTAAGTTGCTCTAGTGTTGGTTGTTGTAATTGTTCTTACAAATAGTTTAGTGATTGCTTGACTTATCTCTTAGGGGCTTCTTTCTAGTGTGTGTTACTTTTGAACGTTTAGAATACCTTAGCGTGTCTTGGATCTTCTCACACAATGGAGGATCCCGAGCTCTGCTGGTCACGACGACTTTTTGGCCTACTGCCGATTACACTGGAGCCACCCCCGCCACCATTAAGGCGGAAGCTAGACCAACAAGGGTCTTTTGAAGCAACTGGGTTACAAAACTTTGTGCCCGAACAACTCCCGGAGGAATCAACCACCAATCTTGGCTCGGATGAAACCCCAACCACTGATATCTTGGCACCATTTATTGTAACAATCTAATTTCACGAACGCCAGACAGTGCCTCACATAGCTATGGAAACAAACGTTGTTACATCTTCTGGGAATTCTTCAATTGCCACCATAGTTGCTACCACAGGAGAGTCATATCCTAACTTACCATTGTCAGTCCAAGCCACCATGGTATTGACCGCAACTACATCGCACAGTGGACCGAACCCGTCTATGGCGGTGGCCACAACCCCCTTCACACCTAGTGCGACAGGCCCTCCGTTCTCATACGGTATGCCTAGTTCGAGTACAAGTCCTGCACTAACCTACTCCACTTTACAGACTTTGGGTCTGGGGGCAGGGAGCTCTAACGCTCCTCTGCAAGGTCAACTGGGGGGAACTCCTATCCCTTTTAACACTTTTCCTTATGCAGGAGGTCATATCCCTCCTTTGTCCCCTTTTCTTGGTGGTCTACATCAGCAGTCCGCCGGGCAACCTACACACACTAGTTTATTTGGAGCGGGGAGTCAAGGAACACCTGCGCACAGTATGCCGGTAGGTTCAACACCATTTTCTTGGAACGAGACGTTTGGTAACAACACTTTCTCATCAATCGTTTTCCCATCTGGTGGCAATCCCATTTTTGGACAATCTACTCCTGCGCAGGGTACTATTCCTACGCAGGGAGCACATATAGCAAGACCTTGGAATTCAGGACAAGGATCCATTCCCTCCTCTGGAATGTTGTTCTAGGGTAATTATTTCCACAGTCAATGGAACCCTGGACAGATTACTATGCCTCTCCCATCAGGACCGGCATGGGGTAATCCTTCCCAAATTCCTTCGAACACGATGCATGCCCAACACTCTATGTCCTTTATGGAAAATCAGCCGATGATGTCTCCACAGACGAAAAATCCTTATGCTGGTCAGGGCCATGGTTTCTACCAGAATTTGGGCCAGCAGCCAAACTTTTCTTGGCAACTTGGTGCCAGTCAAACTTCAGGACCCTTTTTCCCAAGTTATTAGCAGCAACCCAAACTACCATTCCTATCGATGTTACACTTGCCATATTTGACAAGGTTGTTAAATGATCCTATTTTTCATGATCCACGTTGGCCTCCTATGCCAATGAAGTTGCCTTCGGACATTCCAAAGTTCGAGGCCAAGCCTAATGCAGATCCAGGTGATCATGTGACTACCTTCCATCTTTGGTGTTCATCTAACTCATTGAAAGATGACTCCGTACAGTTGTGATTGTTTCAACGTACTCTTATCGGGAGTGTCGCGAAATGGTACATTGAGCTCGATCTCTCAAGATACTCTTCTTTTGGTGAACTGGCAATGGCCTTCCTTAACCATTTCCAGTTACCTGTGAGATAAGACGCTGGCACAGAGTTGCTCACCAATTTCGAATAGACAACAACAGACCATATCTCTGATCATATCCGAGAATGGAGACACCGGAAGAGTCTCATCAAAGTACCAGTCCCACCAGCATTCCTACTTGAGTGGTTCCTTAATTCTTTGGTCCCATAATTATCCAAAGACGTCACAACTTCTAGAGTTTTCTCCAAAGAATATGCCATCATGAGGGCTCAACAATTTGATCTCATCTATTCTCAGTTTGGTTTATTATACAACATCTTTCCAGATGCACCACATTTGATACTGGATAAAACTAGACAAAGAGCTAGACCACATGTTGATGGTATTGTTGGTTCAACACAAACCAAGCCCACTGAGAAATTGACAAAATAGTTGCAACAGTTATCCATACAAGACACAACGGCTAGCCAAACTACTGCTTTGGCTGCTCCCCCTACCCAAACATCGGAAGTACACTCTGTGCAGTCGACTAACCCAAAGGCCACCCAGCAGCCTGAAGGAAAGAAAAAACAACGAAAGAAGGGTAAGGCGGATAAAAAACCCACTGATAATGCTGGCGGGGACACCACAGAAAAATGGAAGGTGAGGTATCCATGCAACTTGTGAGAGGAAGACCACCTGACCCATCTTTGTCCTCGACTTGCAGAGGCCCAAAATTTTTCCACACAGCAACAACAGGCAGTGTTGACTAATCCCTTTCAACATGGGAAAAATTTAACTCAAGCCTCTACAAGCACAGAAGGGGGCAGCCAAGAAACCTTCCCTCCTCCAAACAATCCCTCGCCCACCTCCTCATGACGATGTCAAATTTATATCTAATCACCATAAGGTTGAGATTTTTCAAGTTTCATCATTCTGCATGACTTACTTTGAGGATCCTTGGATTCTTCCTTTGCCATCAGCCATGATGGATGAGATAGGGCACCCTGGCATGTCCATGCCCTTGTCTGCCATTGAGGTAGCATACTCTTTGGTCCAGCAAGCTTCAGCTAACTCTGATCTGACTCCTGCACAAGAGTTAGATCCACTTCTAGAGCCTATTTGGGCTCAAGGTTCTCTCGCTAATGTTGATTCATTAGACTTAGTCTTCCCTTCTGAAGAAGCAGTAATCGAAGCAATGACTAGTCCAGAAAAACCTTGGGAAGATCTTCATCACAGATCATACTTCATCCCAGAGTTAAGCCGAATCAAAGCAGGAGAATTCACTGTTACCATGACGGGAGATCATTCATGTCCTATTAATCTCTTAGCCACACAGGAAATTTATGCTTAGGGGAATATGGCAACTATCGTTGAAACTATACCCATCAACATCTCCCGAAACCCTGGCATCGTGGAGAATGTCTTCGTTGGAGTGGATTGCTCCCCTGAAGAGATTTAAATTTACACGGATCTTTTCAAAGAATTTCGCGACGTTTTTGCCTGGTCTTATGAGGAAATGCCAGGTATCGATCCAAAAATAGTTGAACATGAAATCACAATGTATCCTGATGCCAAGCTTGTTCGACAAAAACTTCATCCAGTCAATCCTAAGAAAGAAACAACCATCAAGATTGAGGTTGAGAAATTGCTAAAGGAAGGTTTTATTTATCCTATCCATTTGACTCAATGGGTGTCAAACCTGTGCCGGTCAATAAAAAACAAGGCACGATTCATGTATGTACCGATTTCCGTGATTTGAACAAGGCATGTCCCAAAGATAATTTTCCAACACCATTCATTGACGAGATCATTGATGAATGTGCCGGTTGTGAATAATTTTCATTCATGGATGGTTTTTCGAGATATAATCAAATCCAAATCAAACCTGAAGACCAACACAAAATGACATTCATTTGTCTGTGGGGTACATTCGCATATCGTAAGATGCCATTTGGCCTTAAAAATGCTAGAGCCACATTCCAGCGGGCCATGTATTTTTCTTTTCATGAACTCAAACATATATTCGAGGCCTATTTAGATGATTTAGCATCACGCTCTCGCAAGCAAATGGATCATCCCACGCACCTTAGAATAGTCTTTGAATGTTGTCACTACTTCAGGATTCGCTTGAATCCAAAAAAGTGCAGCTTCTGCATAACGTCAGGACGTTTCTTAGGTTTCATCGTATCAACAACAGGGATCATGGTCTATCCTCTTAAGGTGGAGGCAATAATCCAGTTGCCCCCCCCCCCACGCACAACTTACAACTTCAGAATCTACAAGGCAAGGCGAACTTCTTATGACACTTCATCGCGAACAATGCCAAAATCACCAAGGGCTTTATGCGTTTACTAAATAAAGACATTCCTTTTTTCTAGGATGAAGCCGCTCAATGCTCTTTTGACGCATTCAAACACGCCCTCACAACCACACCTCTGCTATGGCCACCTAACTACAACAAAGATTTCTTCTTATATCTGGCTGTCACAGAGTCAACCATAGGCATGGTTTTAGTTCAGGAAGAGAGTGGAACCGGTCTGGGGTTGTCTAATAACCCAAGCCGTTTGGAATGAACCACCCTGACGGGTTTAGTGGCTCTGTTAGTCGTTCTAAGGTCCTAGGGAAACCAAAGAGAAAACTAATCTAAACTAACTAATCTAACTAACTATATAAAACAAACTAAATTAACTAAACAATAAAAAAAAAAAAAACTAATACACTAATCTAATTAAAACAAACTACTAAATAAACTACACTAAAACTAAATATAAACTACTCTAACTATTCTATATACAAACTACTAATTACTATTACACTAACTCTAATAGCTAATTGTCTAATTTCTACTTGAATTACAACTTATTCACAAATATACACTATCTACAACTTGCAGATTTGAATAAAACCTGTGAAACTCATATGCTTTCTGCCCTAAGACAGAGAAAGATATTTCTTTTTTGATTTAATGATTTTATGAATAAGAAATAAAACTAACTGAAATTAAATGATCTAATATACTAATTAACTAAAATACCAACTAATATACTAAGAAAATAAATGACAAACAAACCTGGAAACGCTCCAAATTTGCCCTATGTATGATGACTTTGAAGCTAGTCGGAGGAAGGAAACTCGCACCGGTTGATCCAAAGGCTTCTCGTAAATGATACGCTGTGCTGCTCTTTGAGTTGTTTACAGGACAAACAAGACATAAAAGATCATAACATTTATATGATTATAAACCTCTGCAATAAGGGAAACCTGTTATGAAAAAACTTATATTAAATAATTCAACTTATGAAGAAGATAAACCTGTCATTCACAAACTGAATTAACAATTGTTATGTCTTTTATACACTTGGAAGAAACCAGATATGAATTCTATTGATAAAATTATATCATTCACAAGAGGCTAAGATAGCTAAAGTAGTCATTAACCCAATGTAAATAGATACACATAAACATGAACAGAATATTGATATCATGAAAAGCTAAAGCTATAGCAGAATATCAATTCTGTCTCAGTCTGTATTAAAGTTTCATATCCTTGTTCTCCCACCAATGAAGATGCCCATTATTACAAAAATTATAAATATATATAAGTCTCTCCACAGGGTAAAACCTCCCTGTGGATAATATCAAACTGTTTTACATAATCTGGGAAGATATTTCCAAAATCAACTAAACTAAGAAACTAAAATGCAAGTGAAATATTCCAACTATCTCCTAACTGCTCATCAAATCCACTGTAATTTCGAATTCATCTGCAATAGACAAAAAATAACAAGTTAGAAAGATATTTTATTAAAAAAAACAATAAAAATCTCAATCTACAGACTTAGCTACAGAATCATCTGATTCTGTAGCTAGTCTAAAATAGCATACAGGATCAAATAGAAATCAAATCAAATCTTTTTAAAAGAATCAAATCCAGTTTTCTTTCAATAAACATTAAAAACGAAGCACTAATGACTCAAATGATTTTATCATTCAAATTAAACAAAATCAAAAGTGATCCAATCCAAACAGGGATAAGAATACGTTGTTTTTCTTTTACCATAAAATAGGGTCAAACCGTAACAAGACTGTTTCATATCAAATGAAATTAATAGTGAGTCTGAATGGCTCAGTGTACAGGTATGTGCATTTCAAAAACACAAACTGATAAGACTAAGGGAGAAATCGAAACATACCAGCGAAGAAAAAATTGGAAAGCTACGAAATCCAAACAACAAAAAACAAATATACACAGAAGGTGCATCTGAAAACCTCATGCGACAATCCCCTGGGAAACTGAAAGAAAGTAGGAAAATATTGGATGATGGGAAAGCAGTCTTACTCATGGTACCTTGGGTCAGGGTTGATTCGGATTTATTTATCTCTTTACTTTCCATTTAAGATTTTCATGACGATACTGCATTTTTTGAAAATAAATGTTCAACTAAGAGTAAAGAGAAAAGGATCAAGGGGACTTCCCTGACAACAGTCGTATTATGGTTCTCGTGGTGTGCCCACTGGTGTTCATGCCTGCATTATTAAAAAGAGAAATAGTGAGAAATCAAACTAAAAGAAAACCTATTCCTAAACCTACCCTAACCATTAAACGAATCAGGATACTATGTGAAGTCATGTTTCCAATGTATCCATCAGAGTAACTCTAATCCTGCAATGGAAACAAGATCAAGCATTACTAATAAGAATAGTAATATATCAACAAATGATAGAAACATATCACACTTACCTTCATATTCAACATCTAGAAACAAAGTAAGCATGATCTTACCATTTCCTTGGATATTCTTGTTGTATGAATCCTACAGCCATTGCACAATATTGTCGTGATAAGGGTCATAATGGCTTGGGTGAGTGTAAGTAGTTTTGAAAAAATCGTCAAGATTGTGAGGAAATGGAAAAACCATCAGCCAAGGCTGAAATGCCCCATCCTTCTGATCATTCTTTACCTGTTCATTAATCTCTTCACATGGAGGATCTAAAAGAAATATGTCACGCCTACTTCCAAGACACTTCGGTAAAAAGAAAGCAAGCCCAACTTTGTCTTTATTACGAAATTTTTTCATATATGAATATTCAAGCCATCCTAAGATCCTGTCACAAAAATAGGGATGCAAACCATGACCTTGATGAAACGAATATATCAATGGGAAAATCATCATAGGAGGATTCGTACAATCAATTAGATCATTGGTTTGAATGTTTCCTTCGATGCAATTGATCATTTCAAAATGTGAAGTATCAACATCAAGATTCGAGCTAATTAAAGAAAAAATATGCAACTTAGAATGTTTGATTCCCATAAGATGTAATGCATCATCCTTTTCAACAATAAACTGTGTAAAATTATCTCGCAACATGTCCTCTTCCCATGTGAGTGATGAGAGTGAACAAGCATCAAATCTAGGTTTATCAATGTTAGGTTTGGAATTGATTTCATCAAAACTTAGCATATTGAAAGGATATGATTGCGGTGGAAAAGAGTAGTATGTTGTAGGTAAGATGTCAAGTCCACCAGAATCTAGGAATAGATCAGGATATAAAGAATAAAAGGAATCAGAAATA
>JZKD02S0544110.1:539801-571525 GCA_000966675.3 Picea glauca
TATTTTATTAAAAAAAACAATAAAAATCTCAATCTACAGACTTAGCTACAGAATCATCTGATTCTGTAGCTAGTCTAAAATAGCATACAGGATCAAATAGAAATCAAATCAAATCCTTTTAAAAGAATCAAATCCAATTTTCTTTTAATAAACATTAAAAAGGAATCACTAATGACTCAAATGATTTTATCATTCAAATTAAACAAAATCAAAAGTGATCCAATCGAAACAGGGATAAGAATACTCTGTTTTTCTTTTACCATAAAATAGGGTCAAACCATAACAAGACTGTTTCATATCAAATGAAATTAATAGTGAGTCATATCGTATGAGATACGATCTAATCCAACACAATCATAATCCATCTGTTATGGCTATAACAATGTAGCATAAGATTCATGTTGTTTTAATTAAATACAACGATGGAAAGACTGTTACGATTATGGGTAAATAAAACATTCATAACAGCATCAACCAAAATTCGCCATAGATTTCGATCACTGAGAGTTACACAGTCAACAGACAGGATCAAATAGTGATCACAACCATCATCAGATCGACAGAAGTGATAATCGTAAATTGGACAACAATCGGAAAAAATCGTGACTGAGTTAAATATAGAAACAAATCGTGATCCTGGGTATAGTCACTTTCATTCCTCAAATCAAATTTAAACCGTATATTCATTGCAATATGAATCGAACTGATAACATGGTGGAGTAAACCAACGCGAATCAACCGACTAGGTATAACTGTTATGATTCGTATCTATTCACGATTTAGGTGCATATTACCAGAAACATATTTTTTGCTTAGACAGAGTTATTCTTTCCACATTAAAATCAAACAAAGTTGTATACCCAATTTTAGAAAATCATAGGATACAACATATTAAAAATCATAACAATTGAACTCGTTGAAATCGTTAAAAACAAACCACGAATTTCTCTAACTTAATCAACTCAAATCATTTTATTACTCCTAGAAATTGACAAAACGAAACTGATATAGAAATTCATACCTGGGGGAATTGATCAAGGGTTCAGGAGTGAGAGGCTAGACAGGTGAGAGGGAGTTTTGAAGCATAGATCTGGAGAAGTGATCAGCATTCTGGCAAATGCACACAGACCCAATACGTTCCCTTCAGCCATTCTGAAAATTGACCTGAAAAACACGAGCTAGATCTCTGTAGCCACTCGATTTCTGAGGAAACTGCCTGCAATGAGGGTAAAGGGGCTAAAAACGGTTCTGGGTTTTCAACGGTTTGATCCAATTCATATCCATTTTCCCAGAATTGCTCACGCAAAAACGTGACTCTGGGGGCAATCACGGGGCAGTCTTCTCTGGCATACTGAAACCAAAACTGACTCTGAACACCATGGGGGTTCAATTCTCCCTTCAGGAGCCAAGAGATAACACACAGTGAGCCGGGCTAAGGGACAAGGGTTTGAATTCACCAACACACAGGAGAAGAGCTATTCGTTCTAACAACAATGAACGAGCAAAAGGGGTAAGCATTAATGCACACATGCGAGGGTGGTAGAGCTTACTTCTGCCATGCATAAGAGTTATTATGAAAGTACAACTGTCAGTTTACTGTTCTACCCATTAAAGCATAGTTCAACCATTAAGCCATGTGCACAACCAATGAAATCAAATGGATATGTGCATACCAATGTGCGCAAGTGTTATACCATAATGTTTCCAAATCCGACATATAAATCAAAACCCAATATCAAACATGCACCAACATATATAATCAAAAGCTTATCAAAGTGCCAAACGAATTTCGTATAGTCGACAAGACAAATTTATGAAAAGATTATCATAAGGATTATATCACATGTATATGAAAAGTTTAATCAAAGCCTTATGTATTTTCAAGGATTTAATAATTAGGCAAGTCATATAAAATTCAAATCCAAAGATTAATGTATTGCAAACTCAATGAAACTCAATCCCACAAGCAATGTAAGAATGACCAGTGAATACAGTTCAAAAGTTCTTTCAGCTACACAATGATAAACAAAGGTAAGCGCAGTAAGCACATTGATTAAAAAGATCATGAAAGTTCAGATAGTGATCAAAATGTGACCTCGAAAGGGGAAGTTTTCACGCTTACAGTCGTGAAAACTTTACGAAGACAAATGTGCAAAAGTCTCAAGAAATAAAAGTTTCGTCTATTTGAAAAATGCGACGAAAACTTGAAGTTCGCAAGACATAGGTGTAGGAAGCTTATAGGACAATGGTAAAAAAATGAATTGGCTGCCAACAATGGCGACACACTGGTAGAAGCAGTTATCTCTGTCAAAAGAAATAAATTCAGATTAGGATAACAAAGAAAATTCCAACTCGAAAATAACAACCAGAAAATCATACAAACATCATCATTAACCATCTTTTCCAACAGTGTTTTTAAAAGATGAAAACCAATAACAGTCTTAAGATCAACAAGTCACGATATTAAAGATAAAATCTTCAATACTGTTGGCATGGCCACTGCTGCCAGCAGGCGTCCATAGCCTCGACAGGGTTTCCATTTAACCCACTCTGACATCTGTATCATGTCAAGAAGTTGTAGATCATAATAAAGGATATTAAAGAGGTTTCTTATATTTTTTGCAGATTTTCATGTACCCGACATTGCTTCGCTGTCAAGGGGCCTGTTCAGTACCCCGACGAAGTTGTCTTGGCGCCATGCATGCATTTACCCGCTGCCAGTAGACCTGTTTAGTATCCCGGTGGGTTTACAAGCACTTCCCACAGCTCTTATTTTGTTTTTCTTTTTTATATATATATAGCTGAGCGGGGTGATGCTGATAATCTTGATATTTTATCATATTTTTTAGACCTCATCAGAATTTTTTAACACTGTCCTTTACTTAGCTCCAGAAATGTTTTATATATAAAAACAACTTCCTACGACAGGGAGACATCTTTTGAGTCATTCCTTTACGGAAAAGGGACAGCGTAAAAAGATAATAGATGATCATGACAAACTTTGCTCAGAGATTGAAATCAGTAAACTTCTTTCAAACAAAAAAATTTCCAACATAGATATAAATTTCAGCAATATACCATTGATGTTTGTACAAATTTTCAGAAGTTATTTCAGCGAAGAAATTTTTCTATCGTCTTAGTCTGAATGGCTCAGTGTACAGGTATGTGCATTTCAAAAACACAAACTGATAAGACTAAGGGAGAAATCGAAACATGCCAGCGAAGAAAAAATTGGAATGCAAAGAAATCCAAACAACAAAAAACAAATATACACAGAAGGTGCATCTGAAAACCTCATGCGACAATCCCCTAGGAAACTGAAAGAAAGTAGGAAAATCCTGGATGATGGGAAAACAGTCCTACTCATGGTACCTTGGGTCAGGGTTGATTCAGATTTATTTATCTCTTTACTTTTCATTTAATATTTTCATGACGATACTGTGTTTTTTGAAAATAAATGTTCAACTAAGAGTAAAGAGAAAAGGATCAAGGGGAACTCCCTGACAATAGCTGTATTATGGTTCTCGTGGTGCGCCCACTGGCGTTCATGCCTGCATTATTAAAAAGAGAAATAGTGAGAAATCAAACTGAAAGAAAACCTATTCCTAAACCTACCCTAACTATTAAACGAATCAGGATACTATGTGAAGTCATGTTTCCAATGTAGCCATCGGAGTAACTCTAATCCTGCAATGGAAACAAGATCAAGCATTACTAATAAGAATGGTAATATATCAACAAATGATAGAAACATATCACACTTACCTTCATATTCAACATCTAGAAACAAAGTAAGCATGATCTTACCATTTCCTTAGATATTCTTGTTGTATGAATCCTCCAGCCATTGCGCAATATTGTCGTGATAAGGGTCATAATGGCTTGGGTGAGTGTAAGTAGTTTTGAAAAAATCGTCAAGATTGTGAGGAAATGGAAAAACCATCAGCCAAGGCTGAAATGCCCCATCCTCCTGATCATTCTTTACGTGTTCATTAATCTCTTCACATGGAGGATCTAAAAGAAATATGTCACGCCTACTTCCAAGACACTTCAGTAAAAAGAAAGCAAGCCCAACTTTGTCTTTATTACGAAATTTTTTCATATATGAATATTCAAGCCATCCTAAGATACTGTCACAAAAATAGGGATGCAAACCATGACCTTGATGAAAGGAATATATCAATAGGAAAATCATCATAGGAGGATTCGTGCAATCAATTAGATCATTGGTTTGAATGTTTCCTTTGATGCAATTGATCATTTCAAAATGTGAAGTATCAACATCAAGATTCGAGCTAATTAAAGAACAAATATGTAACTTAGAATGTTCGATTCCCATAAGATGTAATGCATCATCCTTTTCAACAATAAACTGTGTAAAATTATCTCGCAACATGTCCTCTTCCCATGTGAGTGATGAGAGTGAACAAGCATCAAATCCAGGTTTATCAATGTTAGGTTTGGAATTGATTTCATCAAAACTTAGCATATTGAAAGGATATGATTGCGGTGGAAAACAGTAGTATGTTGTAGGTAAGATTTCAAGTCCACCAGAATCTAGGAATAGATTAGGATATAAAGAATAAAAGGAATCAGAAATAAGCAGATAAAAAGAATCTCTTGAACTATGATACTCAACGATGGTATTCTCAAGACAATTCTCTTCACTTTCTTTAAAACTCTTACTCTATTTTGGTGACGAATTCCTCAACATAATACGATCATCTGGATTTGCCTTTTGTTTGATAGATAATTCAAAATTTATGTGACAAGCATCTAGTCTTTCCTGTGAACAAAGTGCATTTTGAGGATGAAGGTTTAAAGTTTCTTCTTCTAGTTGCGTAACGTCTTCTCTAATCAGTTTCATAGGAGTACTAGAACATTCAAGATGATTTTCGTTACTTAAGTGTTCTTCAATGACTGATTTTAAATGTTGATTAGAGAATGGGTTACAAGGATGAGGGTATTCACCTTGAGCCAGAAACAAATCATCTTCCATACTATTCAAAGACTGAAAATACAATGATTCAAAGGAAAAACCAATTTGGTTGTCAATAAGAGCATGATCAATAGATTCTACCTCCCTAGCTTGTTCAACATTATCGAAAGAATTTTCCTCTTCTTGCGAAGAAGATTGTTCTTGCAGTTGAGTGATAGGATTTGCAATTGGTTCTTCATTCGTGATTGAACATGATTGGATGGAAGGGATGGAGGCATCATAGAAGAGATTTAATTCCAATGACATGTCATCAAGATTAAATTTACAGAGGATATGATAGACTTTTTTCAAAAATCCTTCTGAAGATGGATCGTCGTTGATTAGCGTAGTATGAAATTCTTCACATAATTGATCAAAATCATAAATTTCAAAAGCATCTAGAAACGCATCTACAAATTGAAACCAATCAAAAATGTGACATGCTGGAAAGGATTCAAACCATTGTTTGATTCGACCTCTAAAAGTAAAAGCGAAAAGTTTGCATAAAACTCTTAAATCTGTGATGTCATATTTGATGCATTTGCACCAAAACTTGTTAAGGTGGACTTTAGCAGATAAATTGCCTTCACCATCAAAGGTGAGTTTGGACAAGCATGAGACTGTCTCATTGGAAACCTTGGGTAATGAGAAGTTGAAAGCATGTTCCAACACAGTGATTTGGGGAGCCATGAGGGAAATTGAATAAATTTAAAAGAAAGGCTCCTACAAAGCCGGCTTGTCAGTCGACCCTCCTTCTAGCACCATTTGTTGACGGGTGAAAATGATCGCCCGTCAACTGAGAGAGTGGAACCGGTCCGGGGTTGTCTAATAACCCAAGCCATTTGGAATGAACCACCCTGACGGGTTTAGTGGCTCCGTTAGCCGTTCTAAGGTCCTAGGGAAACCAAAGAGAAAACTAATCTAAACTAACTAATCTAACTAACTAAATAAAACAAACTAAATTAACTAAACAATAAATAATAAATAAATAAACAAACTAATACACTAATCTAATTAAAACAAACTACTAAATAAACTAAACTAAAACTAAATATAAACTACTCTAACTATTCTATATACAAACTACTAATTACTATTACACTAACTCTAATAGCTAATTGTCTAATTTCTACTTGAATTACAACTTATTCACAAATATACACTATCTACAACTTGCAGATTTGAATAAAACCTGTGAAACTCATATGCTTTCTTCCCTAAGACAGAGAAGGATATTTCTTTTTTGATTTAATGATTTTATGAATAAGAAATAAAACTAACTGAAATTAAATGATCTAATATACTAATTAAATAAAATACCAACTAATATACTAAGCAAATAAATGACAAACAAACCTCGAAACGCTCCAAATTTGCCCTGTGTATGATGACTTCGAAGCTGGTCGGAGGAAGGAAACTTGCATCGGTTGATCCAAAGGCTTCTCGTAAAGGATAGGTTGTGCTGCTCTTCGAGTTGTTTACAGGACAAACAAGACATAAAAGATCATAACATTTATATGATTATAAACCTCTGCAATAAGGGAAACCTGTTATGAAAAAACTTATATTAAATAACTCAACTTATGAAGAAGATAAACCTGTCATTCACAAATTGAATTAACAATTGTTATGTCTTTTATACACTTGGAAGAAACCAGATATGAATTCTATTGATCAAATTATATCATTCACAAGAGGCTAAGATAGCTAAAGTAGTCATTAACCCAATGTAAATAGATACACATAAACATGAACAGAATATTGATATCATGAAAAGCTAAAGCTGTAGCAGAATATCAATTATGTCTCAGTCTGTATTAAAGTTTCATATCCTTGTTCTCCCACCAATGAGGATGCTCATTATTACAAAAATTATAAGTATATATAAGTCTCTCCACAGGGTAAAACCTCCCTGTGGATAATATCAAACTGTTTTACATAATCTAGGAAGATATTCCCAAAATCAGCTAAACTAAGAAACTAAAATGCAAGTGAAATATTCCAAATATCTCCTAACTGATCATCAAATCCACTGTAATTTCGAATTCATCTGCAATAGACCAAAAACAACAAGTTAGAAAGATATTTTTTATTAAAAAAAACAATAAAAATCTCAATCTACAGACTTAGCTACAGAATCATCTGATTTTGTAGCTAGTCTAAAATAGCATACAGGATCAAATAGAAATCAAATCAAATCTTTTTAAAAGAATCAAATCCAATTTTCTTTCAATAAACATTAAAAACGAATCACTAATGACTCAAATGATTTTATCATTCAAATTAAACAAAATCAAAAGTGATCCAATCAAAACAGGGATAAGAATACTTTGTTTTTCTTTTACCATAAAATAGGGTCAAACCATAACAAGAATGTTTCATATCAAATGAAATTAATAGTGAGTCATATCGTATGAGATACGATCTAATCCAACACAATCATAATCCATTTGTTATGGCTATAACAATGTAGCATAAGATTCATGCTGTTTTAATTAAATACAAAGATGGAAAGACTGTTATGATTATGGGTAAATAAGACATTCATAACAGCATCAACCAAAATTCTCCATAGATTTCGATCGCTGAGCGTTACACAGTCAACAGACAGGATCAAATAGTGATCACAACCATTATCAGATCGACAGAAGTGATAATCGTAAACTGGACAACAATCGAAACAAATCGTGACTGAGTTAAATATAGAAACAAATCGCGATCCTGGGTATAGTCACTTTCGTTCCTCAAATCAAATTTAAATAGTATATTCATTGCAATATGAATCGAACTGATAATATGGTGGAGTAAACCAACGCGAATCAACAGGTTGGGTATAACTGTTATGATTTGTATCTATTCACAATTTGGGTGCATATTACTAGAAACATATTTTTTGCGCAGACAGATTTATTCTTTCCACATTAAAATCGAACAGAGCTGTATACCCAATTTTAGAAAATCATAGGATACAACATATTAAAAATCGTAACAACAGAACTCGTTGAAATCGTTAAAAACAAACCACGAATTTCGCTAACTTAATCAACTCAAATCATTTTATTACTCCTAGCAATTGACAAAATGAAACTGATATAGAAATTCATACGTGGGGGAATTGATCAAGGGTTCAGGAGTGAGAGGCTAGACAGGTGAGAGGGAGTTCTGAAGCATAGATCTGGAGAAGTGATAAGCATTCTGGCAAATGCACACAGACCCAATACGTTCCCTTTAGCCATTCTGAAAATTGACCTGAAAAACATGAGCTAGATCTCTGTAGTGACTCGATTTCTGAGGAAACCACTTGGGGTGAGGGTAAAGGGGCTAACAACGGTTCTGGGTTTTCAACGGTTTGATCCAATTCAAATCTATTTGCCCAGAATCGCTCACACAAAAACGTGACTCTGGGGGAAATTGCGAGGCAGTCTTCTCTGGCAAAATGAAACCAAAACTGACTCTGAACACCATGGGGGTTCAATTCACCCTTCGGGAGCCAAGAGATAACACACAGTGAGTCAGGCTAAGGGACAAGGGTTTGAATTCACCAACACACAGGAGCAGAGCTATTCGTTCTAACAACAATGAACGAGCAAAAGGGGTAAGCATTAATGCGCGCATGCGAGGGTGGTAGAGCTTACTTCTGCCATGCATAAGAGTTATTATGAAAGTACAACCATCAGTTTATTGTTCTACCCATTAAAGCATAGTTCAACCATTAAGCGATGTGCACAACCAATGAAATCGAATGGATATGTGCATACCAATGTGCGCAAGTGTTATACCATAATGTTTCCAAATCCGACATATAAATCAAAACCCAATATCAAACATGCGCCAACATATATAATCAAAAGTTTATCAAAGTGCCAAACGAATTTCGTATAGTTGACAAGCCAAATTTATGAAAAGATTATCATAAGGATTATATCACATGTATATAAAATGTTTAATCAAAGACTTATGTATTTTCAAGGATTTAATGATTAGGCAAGTCATATAAAATTCAAATCCAAAGATTAATGTATTGCAAACTCAATGAAACTCAATCCCACAATCAATGTAAGAATGACCAGTGAATACAGTTCAAAAGTTCTTTCAGCTACACAATGATAAACAAAGGTAAGCACAGTAAGCACATTGATTAAAAAGATCCTGACAGTTCAGATAGTGATCAAAATGTGGCCTCAAAAGGGGAAGTTTTCATGCTTACAGTTATGAAAACTTTACAAAGACAAATGAGCAAAAGTCTCAAGAAATAAAAGTTTTGTCTATTTGAAAAAGGCGATGAAAACTTGAAGTTCACAAGACATAGGTGTAGGCAGCTTATAGGACAATGGTAAAAAAATGAATTGGATGCCAACAATGGCGACGCACTGGTAGAAGCAGTTATCTCTGTCAAAAGAAATAAATTCAGATTAGGACAACAAAGAAAATTCCAACTCGAAAATAACAACCAGAAAATCGTACAAACATCATCATTAACCATATTTTCCAGTAGTGTTTTTAAAAGATGAAAACCAATAACAGTCTTAAGATCAGCAAGTCACGATATTAAAGATAAAATCTTCAATACTGTTGACATGGCCACTGCTGCCAGCAGGCGTCCATAGCCTCGACAGGGTTTCCATTTAACCCACTCTGACATTTGTATCCTGTCAGGAAGTTCTAGATCAGAATAAAGGACATTAAAGAGGTTTCTTATATTTTTTGCAGATTTTCATGTACCCGACATTGCTTCGCTATCAGCGGGCCTGTTCAGTACCCCGACGAAGTTGTCTTGGTGCCATGCATGCATTTACCCGCTGCCAGCAGACCTTTTCAGTATCCTGGCAGGTTTACAAGCATTTCCCACAGCTCTTATTTTGTTTTTCATTTTCATAACACTGATAATCTTGATATTTTAACATATTTTTTAGACCTCATCAGAATTTTTTAACAATGTCCTTTACTTAGCTCCAGAAATTTTTTATTTATAAAAACAACTTCCTACGACAGGGAGACATCTTTTGAGTCATTCCTTTACGGAAAAGGGACAGCGTAAAAAGATAATAGATGATCATGACAAACTTTTCTCAGAGATTGAAATCAGTAAACTTATTTCAAACACAAAATTTTTCAACATAGATATCAATTTTAGCAATATACCATTGATGTTTGTACAAATTTTCTGAAGTTATTTGAGCGAAGAAATTTTTCTATCATCTTAGTCTGAATGGCTCAGTGTACAGGTATGTGCATTTCACAAACACAAACTGATAAGCCTAAGGGAGAAATCGAAACACACCAGCGAAGAAAAAATTTGAAGGCAAAGAAATCCAAACAACAAAAAACAAATATACACAGAAGGTGCATCTGAAAACCTCATGCGACAATCCCCTGGAAAACTGAAAGAAAGTAGGAAAATCCTGGATGATGGGAAAGCAGTCCTACTCATGGTACCTTGGGTCAAGGTTGATTAAGATTTATTTATCTCTTTACTTTCCATTTAATATTTTCATGACGATACTGCGTTTTTTGAAAATAAATGTTCAACTAAGAGTAAAGAGAAAAGGATCAAGGGGACTTCCCTGACAATAGCCGTATTATGGTTCTCGTGGTGCACCCACTGGCATTCATGCCTACATTATTAAAAAGAGAAATATTGAGAAATCAAACTAAAAGAAAACCTATTCCTAAACCTACCCTAACTATTAAACGAATCAGGATACTATGTGAAGTCATGTTTCCAATGTAGCCATCGGAGTAACTCTAATCCTGCAATGGAAACAAGATCAAGCATTACTAATAAGAATGGTAATATATCAACAAATGATAGAAACATATCACACTTAYCTTCATATTCAACATCTAGAAACAAAGTAAGCATGATCTTACCATTTCCTTRGATATTCTTGTTGTATGAATCCTCCAGCCATTGCGCAATATTGTCGTSATAAGGGTCATAATGGCTTGGGTGAGTGTAAGTAGTTTTGAAAAAATCGTCAAGATTGTGAGGAAATGGAAAAACCATCAGCCAAGGCTGAAATGCCCCATCCTYYTGATCATTCTTTACSTGTTCATTAATCTCTTCACATGGAGGATCTAAAAGAAATATGTCACGCCTACTTCCAAGACACTTCGGTWAAAAGAAAGCAAGCCCAACTTTGTCTTTATTACGAAATTTTTTCATATATGAATATTCAAGCCATCCTAAGATCCTGTCACAAAAATAGGGATGCAAACCATGACCTTGATGAAACGAATATATCAATGGGAAAATCATCATAGGAGGATTCGTACAATCAATTAGATCATTGGTTTGAATGTTTCCTTCGATGCAATTGATCATTTCAAAATGTGAAGTATCAACATCAAGATTCGAGCTAATTAAAGAAAAAATATGCAACTTAGAATGTTTGATTCCCATAAGATGTAATGCATCATCCTTTTCAACAATAAACTGTGTAAAATTATCTCGCAACATGTCCTCTTCCCATGTGAGTGATGAGAGTGAACAAGCATCAAATCTAGGTTTATCAATGTTAGGTTTGGAATTGATTTCATCAAAACTTAGCATATTGAAAGGATATGATTGCGGTGGAAAAGAGTAGTATGTTGTAGGTAAGATGTCAAGTCCACCAGAATCTAGGAATAGATCAGGATATAAAGAATAAAAGGAATCAGAAATAAGTAGATAAAAAGAATCTCTTGAACTATGATACTCAACGATGGTATTCTCAAGACAATTCTCTTCACTTTCTTTAAAACTCTTACTTGTTTTGGTGACGAATTCCTCAACATAATACGATGATCTGGATTTGCCTTTTGTGTGATAGATAATTCAAAATTTATGTGACAAGCATCTAGTCTTTCCTGTGAAAAAAGTGCATTTTGAGGATGAAGGTTTAAAGTTTCTTCTTCTAGTTGCGTAACTTCTTCTCTAATCAGTTTCATTGGAGTACTAGAACATTCAAGATGATTTTCGTTACTTAAGTGTTCTTCAATGACTGATTTTAAATCTTGATTAGAGCATGGGTTACAAGGATGAGGGTATTCACCTTGAGCCAGAAACAAATCATCTTCCATACTATTCGAAGACTGAAAATACAATGATTCAAAGGAAAAACCAATTTGGTTGTCAATAAGAGCCTGATCAATATATTCTACCTCCCTAGCTTGTTCAACATTATCGAAAGAATTTTCCTCTTCTTGCGAAGAAGATTGTTCTTACAGTTGACTGATATGATTTGCAATTGGTTCTTCATTCCTGATTGAACATGATTCGATGGAAGGGATGGAAGCATCATAGAAGAGATTTAATACCAATGACATGTCATCGAGATTAAATTTACAGAGGATATGATAGACTTTTTTCAAAAAGCCTTCTGAAGATGGATCGTCGTTGATTAGCGTAGTATGAAATTCTTCACATAATTGATCAAAATCATAAATTTCAAAAGCATCTAGAAACGCATATACAAATTGAAACCAATAAAAAATGTGACATGCTGGAAAGGATTCAAACCATTGTTTGATTCGACCTCTAAAAGTAAAAGCGAAAAGTCTGCATAAAACTCTTAAATATGTGATGTCATATTTGATGCATTTGCACCAAAACTTGTTAAGGTGGTCTTTAGCAGATAAATTGCCTTCACCATCAAAGGTGAGTTTGGACAAGCATGAGACTGTCTCGTTGGGAACCTCGGGTAATGAGAATTTGAAAGCATGTTCCAACACAGTGATTTGGGGAGCCATGAGGGAAATTGAATAAATTTAAAAGAAAGGCTCCTACAAGGCCGGCTTGTCAGTCGGCCCTCCTTCTAGCGCCATTTGTTGACGGGCGAAAATGACCGTCCGTCAACTGAGAGAGTGGAACCGGTACGGGGTTGTCTAATAACCCAAGCCGTTTGGAATGAACCCCCCTAACGGGTTTAGTGGCTCCGTTAGTCGTTCTAAGGTCCTAGGGAAACCAAAGAGAAAACTAATCTAAACTAACTAATCTAAACTAACTAATCTAACTAACTATATAAAACAAACTAAATTAACTAAACAATAAATAAATAAAACAAACTAATACACCAATCTAATTAAAATAAACTAAACTAAAACTAAATATAAACTACTCTAACTATTCTATATACAAACTACTAATTACTATTACACTAACTCTAATAGCTAATTGTCTAATTTCAACTTGAATTACAACTTATTCACAAATATACACTATCTACAACTTGCAGATTTGAATAAAACCTGTGAAACTCATATGCTTTCTGCCCTAAGACAGAGAAAGATATTTCTTTTTTGATTTAATGATTTTACGAATAAGAAATAAAACTAACTGAAATTAAACGATCTAATATACTAATTAACTAAAATACCAACTAATATACTAAGCAAATAAATGACAAACAAACCTGGAAATGCTCCAAATTTGCCCTGTGTATGATGACTTCGAAGCTGGTCGGAGGAAGGAAACTCACACCAGTTGATCCGAAGGCTTTTCGTAAATGATAGGTTGTGCTGCTCTTCGAGTTGTTTACAGCACAAACAAGACATAAAAGATCATAACATTTATATTATTATAAACCTCTGCAATAAGGGAAACATGTTATGCAAAAACTTATATTAAATAATTCAACTTATGAAGAAGATAAACCTATCATTCACAAACTGAATTAACAATTGTTATGTCTTTTATACACTTGGAAGAAACCATATATGAATTCTATTGATCAAATTATATCATTCACAAGAGGCTAAGATAGCTAAAGTAGTCATTAACCCAATGTAAATAGATACATATAAACATGAACAGAATATTGATATCATGAAAAGCTAAAGTTGTAGCAGAATATCAATTCTGTCTCAGTCTGTATTAAAGTTTCATATCCTTGTTCTCCCACCAATGAGGATTCCCATTATTACAAAAATTATAAGTATATATAAGTCTCTCCATAGGGTAAAACCTCCCTGTGGATAATATCAAACTATTTTACATAATCTGGGAAGATACTCTGTTTTTCTTTTACCATAAAATAGGGTCAAACCGTAACAAGACTATTTCATATCAAATGAAATTAATAGTGAGTCATATCGTATGAGATACGATCTAATCCAACACAATCATAATCCATTTGTTATGGCTATAAAAATGTAGCATAAGATTCATGTTGTTTTAATTGAATACAAAGATGGAAAGATTGTTACGATTATGGGTAAATAAAACATTCATAATAGCATCAACCAAAATTTTCCATAGATTTCGATCGCTGAGCGTTACACAGTCAACAAACAGGATCAAATAGTGATCACAACCATCATCAGATCGACAGAAGTGATAATCGTAAATTGGACAACAATCGAAACAAATCGTGACTGACTTAAATATAGAAACAAATCGTGATCCTGGGTATAGTCACTTTCGTTCCTCAAATCAAATTTAAATAGTATATTCATTGCAATATGAATCGAACTGATAACATGGTGGAGTAAACCAACGTGAATCAACCGACTGGGTATAACTGTTATGATTCGTATCTATTCACGATTTGGGTGCATATTACCAGAAACATATTTTTTGCGCAGACAGAGTTATTCTCTCCACATTAAAATCGAACAGAGATGTATACCGAATTTTAGAAAATCATAGGATACAACATATTAAAAATCGTAACAACAGAACTCGTTGAAATCGTTAGAAACAAACCACGAATTTTGCTAACTTAATCAACTCAAATCATTTTATTACTCCTAGCAATTGACAAAACGAAACTGATATAGAAATTCATACCATGGGGAATTGATCAAGGGTTCAGGAGTGAGAGGCTAGATAGGTGAGAGGGAGTTTTGAAGCATAGATCTGGAGAAGTGATAAGCATTCTGGCAAATGCACACAGACCCAATACGTTCCCTTCAGCCATTCTAAAAATTGACCTGAAAAAAATGAGCTAGATCTCTGTAGCCACTCGATTTCTAAGGAAACCACTCATGATGAGGGTAAAGGGGCTAAAAACGGTTCTGGGTTTTCAACGGTTTGATCCAATTCAAATCCGTTTGCCCAGAATCACTCATGTAAAAATGTGACTCTGGGGGAAATTACGAGGCAGTCTTCTCTGGAAAAATGAAACCAAAACTGACTCTGAACACCATGGGGGTTCAATTCACCCTTTCGGGAGCCAAGAGATAACACACAGTGAGTCAGGCTAAGGGACAAGGGTTTGAATTCACCAACACACAGGAGCAGATCTATTCGGTCTAACAGCAATGAACAAGCAAAAGGGGTAAGCATCATTGCGCGCATGCGACGGTGGTAGATCTTACTTCTACCATGCATAAGAGTTATTATGAAAGTACAACCGCCAGTTTACTGTTCTACCCATTAAATCATAGTTCAACCATTAAGCCATGTGCACAACCAATGAAATCGAATGGATATGTGCATACCAATGTGCGCAAGTGTTATACCATAACGTTTCCAAATCCGACATATAAATCAAAACCCAATATCAAACATGCGCCAACATATATAATCAAAAGTTTATCAAAGTGCCAAACGAATTTCGTATAGTCGACAAGCCAAATTTATGAAAAGATTATCATAAGGATTATATCACATGTATATAAAAAGTTTAATCAAAGCCTTATATATTTTCAAGGATTTAATGATTAAGCAAGTCATATAAAATTCAAATCCAAATATTAATGTATTGCAAACTCAATGAAACTCAATCCCACAATCAATGTAAGAATGACCAGTGAATACAGTTCAAAAGTTCTTTCAACTACACAATGATAAACAAAGGTAAGCGCAGTAAGCACATTGATTAAAAAGATCATGACAGTTCAGATAGTGATCAAAATGTTACCTCGAAAGGGGAAGTTTTCACACTTACAGTCGTGAAACCTTTATGAAGACAAATGTGCAAAAGTCTCAAGAAATGAATGTTTCGTCTATTTGAAAAATGCGACGAAAACTTGAATTTCGCAAGACATAGGTGTAGGAAGCTTATAGGACAATGGTAAAAAAATGAATTGACTGCCAACACCACATCAAACCCCCCTCAAGGGTCAGGTACACAACCTGCTCATGCCATGGCTGGAACTAATCCTCCACTGCCACTCCACATGCCATATCTGGCATCCCTCAACATACCTTATTTGAGTAAGCTCACGAATGAACCTATATTGCATGACCCCACATGGCCTGCTATGCCTACCAAACTACCTTTAGACATTCCCAAGTTTAAAGGAAATGCAGGGAAAGATCCTACCAACTATATCATGACCTTCCACTTACGGTGCTCTTCAAACAACATCATGGATGACTCCATCTGTTTAAGGTTATTTCAGCGCACACTCACTAGTCCATCACCCAAATGGTATGTAAACGAAAAATCAGGGTCCCATGTCACTTTTGAATCATTGGCCAAAACATTTTTTACCTTCTTTCAACTACCAGTTCACCGTGACAATGTTCTAGAAATTTTGTCTGAGTTTAAACAAACCTCAGCCACACATATCCCTGACCACATTCACGAATGGCATCAGCGACATAGTTTATGCAAAGCAGAAACCACCAAAGAACAATGCCTCGATTGGTTTCTCAAATCACTTGTCTCTCTCCTTGCCAAAGATGTGGCATCCACCTTCCCCTAAACTGAAGAGGAAGCCATCAGCAAGGCTCAACAGTATGACCTCATTTATGCACAGTCAAGATATTTATACACAGTACTACTTGACACCCCGAGACCTATACCATTTGGCCAGGACAAACCTGGGATGTCTCACTTAGTGGATGGATTGATTGGTACCACAACACACCACAATCCATACATCCAACCACCACCTATGTATGGTACACCCCAATATCCACCGATGTATGGAGGACCCCCTTATTACCCTCCCCCTCGCCCTTATCAGTAACCATACCCTATTTTCCTCCCTCCACCCATGAGTGGACCCTCGTTGGCACCCATGATGCGCCCGACCATTCAACCAAGTTCTGGTACCCCCTCTACCTCATCTTATACCCTGAGCACTAGTGAAAGTGATACACCTTCCTATGTACCCTACGGATCATTGCCACAAAATAATTTGTATTTTCCTTTTTCTGGTCCTCCATAGCCCATTGCT
The DNA here is from genome assembly GCA_000966675.3 of Picea glauca. Classification (NCBI taxonomy): domain Eukaryota; kingdom Viridiplantae; phylum Streptophyta; class Pinopsida; order Pinales; family Pinaceae; genus Picea; species Picea glauca. Next base: position 556,891 of record JZKD02S0544110.1, read on the forward strand.
CCTCCACAAGGAAAACCACACGTTGGGGTTAACTTTGTTCAACCCTCTCCCATTCAGCAATTTCAAAATTTTGAACAACTAAATACGGAAAATATGGCCCATTAGCCGAATAATGCCAAAAATAAAGGAAAAAACCGAAACAATAATAACCCAGGTCCAGGGGAAAATAACCCCCAACAACACCAACATGTTGGGGGGAACCAGAACCAGGGTAACCAGAACCCCTAAGGGGGAAATAAAGACAAACGCCAAGGGAGGAAAAAAACCAATAACCTCTGGATGAACTTCCCTTGCATTCTTTGCAGTGAACATGGTCATTATACTCATCATTGCCCCCAAATTGTCAACTTCAAATGGATGAAAGATTCCATGAATGTGCCACGTCCTCCAGCGTCGCCTGCCCCTCAGCAGGCCCCACAACCGTATTTGTAAAAACCACCCCCGGGTGTGTTGAAAAACCCTATTCCATACCAAGGTGTGATGAATACCCAGGAGGAGATGCATATGGCCCCACCACAAATGGAATAGTATCAAAACCCTAGGAATCTGGCAGATCGCAATATCCTCCTCACTAGCGAAGAAGAAATTCTTCTACAAACGCCCAGTCGTCAATATAGCGCACCCCCTAAATCTACTCCCACCACTTTGGAAGCATCTCCAGCTACAACCGGACAACCCTTGATGATTCCATGCCCTAACACTGAACCCCCCATTCGTATTCCTCACCTCCCATTACGATTGAATGTCCACAACCCTCAGGCTAGGGCGGCACACAATTACAGTCTGGTCGACGACTTGGCACAATCTTCTACAACCATGTCATTTTTGGCGGTCCTCCAAACCCATCCCAATTAACAGCAATCATTGCTTTCTTCCTTGCGGCCAGTCGACCTAGCTGATACGAGACTCATCACATTTGATCTAGATTGTGGGGAACCTCGTCTCCCCACTTTGGTAGCTTTCCAGATACCAGTTAAGATTCAGAACATCATGATTCATCGATGAAGGTGCATCCACATGCATCATGTCCAAAACGGTATGGTAAAAAATTGGCTCCCCTGAGCTAATACCATCTGCCATCACTTTGAGAGCTTATGATGGATGACCATCCTCTCTTGAAGGGATCTTTCAAAATGTCCCCATTGAACTCGGGGGAAAAACCATACTTATTGACATAGAGGTTATCGACACCTCGCTCAATTACAATATCTTTTTTGGACGTATCTATATGTATGCTATGAAGGTTGTGGCCTCTTCTGTGTTTTGAACGATGATGTTCCCCCACAACGGGAAAATCATCACCATCAACCAAGTTTCACATTATGAGCCTAACCACTCCTCCAACATTGACAACATCTTACTTCTTGTCCGCACTAGTTTCGATGCATATCCAGTCATGGATATGGGCCCCAGAATTTTCAAAGACCCATCTTTGTTGGGGGAATACCATGGAGCACCACCTCTCATACATCCCTTAGCACAATTGTGTGTCATATCTTCCAACGAAACTTACAATGGAGATACCATTCCTCCCACAGAGGATTCTCCACTCCCTGACATCCCACTAGTGGAAGAAATCCTACCTCAGGAAACCCCTGAGAAACCTACAACACCACTTATCCCCGATTTCCCCCTTCCCCAAGGAAAAATCCCAGTTTGGGAGACAATCCCCCAAACCATCACTCAAATCCCCTTCTTCTACCCCCCACCGAGAGTACAAGCTTTCCAGGTAGTCGCAACGCTTACCCTTCCCAACATGGTGCTGGACATTTCGGTATGGTATCTACACCCACCCATGATGGTTCCTCAACCATCCCTCCCTCCCCAATCTGAGGGACTCCCGATGCATATTCCAGTACTAACTCCAACTACACCACCCCCACAGCCACTTTCCAGCACCACCGCTACGGCTAGGGGAATAAGGAAGAAGAAAGAGCCCACTGCTCCACTTCCTCCCCGAGTCCAACCTACTTGCACACTTTGCAAGAAAGAGGGACACCACACAAATAGATGTCCTTCTCTCCCTGAATTACACAATTTGATCCAACTCCCTCAAGCCACCACATTGCTCATTTCTTCACCAAGCACACCTAGTACTAACACTGCATCCCCTACTATAGGTAGCAAAGGTCTGTGAACCAAATTCCCCTATGCCATCTGTTCAGAATATGGCCACTACACTCATAATTTCCCTGCACTACCTCAGTTTCAACATACGCTCACGACAGTACGTCAAAGCTTTCAGCAAGACCCCCCTCCACCCACAGCATACATTATGTCACAACCTCAGTCAACGAACAGATGAGGTGACCTTGCTCTCTTTCTGACTCACTTGATCATTTCACATACCGACGTCCTTTGATCATTGAATACAGGCATCATCAAATGACCCTTATTCAAGATCAACCAATCCCCTCACCTCATGTGATACAAGTGATTCCCCCTATTCCTTCTCCATATAATGTTGACATCATCTCCCCTGAACTTGAGTCACGTCCCACTCCTCCATGGTTTCTGGATGGACTGTCTGAGGATTTTCCCCCAAATCCTCCCAATTATTTGGTTCATTTCACCCAAGAAATCTTACCCCTGACAACAGTTTACAACCCACAGTGTCTGGACATTTGGTTTATTTCAAGCACACCATTACACCATAATTGTGATACCCCCTCTATGTCTTCACCACCTGAAGACAATCACACGGTGACAGTCACCAATGTTACTTCCTCGGATCCCCTATATTCTTGCATTTTTCTCTGCGATGAAGATATCCTAGAGGAACTAACTACACCTGATTTCCCATGGATTTCCCTCCATCACAAAGCGCTCTTTCTCTCGTAGGAATCCTTAGAACCTCCTATCCAAGCCTCCATATGTGAAATCCAAACCAATGATTTTATTCCATCTGAGCATATAGACTGGTTCAACAACCCTATCCCTACCCTTGATGCGTTTGAAGAATTCAACATGGCCAATATTTCACCCACTGTCAAAATTGACATTTCCGTCAAACCAGGAATCATAGAAGAAATCACCATTGGCATTGCATTCTCCTCTGAGGAACTCACAGCTTACAAATCTCTCTTTCAGGAATACCGGGATATTTTTTCCTGGTCATATACAGAGATTCCCAGCCTCGATCCTTCTATCGTCGAACATTGCATTGACACATGGCCATATGTCACCCCTGTACTTCAAAAGAAATGCCCACTTCACCCATCCAAAAGAGCATCTATCAAAGCTGAAATTGACAATCTACATGCTACAGGGTTCATATACCCCATCACATACACGTCATGGGTTTCCAACCTAGTCCCCATTAAAAAACAACAGGGCACTATTCACATCTACATTGACTTTCACGATCTCAACCATGCTTGTCCCAAAGACAACTTCCCTACCCCTTTCATCGACCAAATTATCGATGACTATGCAGACCATGAGGCTTTGTCCTTCATGGATGGTTTCTTTGGCTACAATCAAATCCAAATCCATCCAGCAGATCAATATAAAACGAAATTTACCACCCCGTGGGGTACTTTTTCTTATCGTGTCATGCCTTTTGGACTCAAGAAGGCCAGTGCTACGTTCCAACAGGCCATGACTTATGTTTTCCATGATCTCACTCACATCATCCTCGCTTACTTGGATGACCTCACTACTCAATCAAAGAAATGAACTCAGCATTTAGATGACTTACAAGTTGTCTTTCAACGGTGTTGCTAGTACAATATCTGCTTGAACCCCCTCAAGTGTGTATTTTGCGTCACCGTCGGACACCTCCTTGGGTTTATCGTCTCCTAACACGACATCTGATCATGGTAAACACTTTGAGAATGATATCTTCATTGAACTCTCCTCAAACTTAGGCTTCTCCCATGCGTTTTCCTCCCCATACTACCCTCAGTCCAAAGGAAAGGTTGAGGTTGTTAACAAAGTCCTCAAAACCATGTTGCAACGCACTGTCAACAAACATAAGACAAACTGGCATCATATGTTTTTTTCAGCACTATGGGCTTGTCGCACGACATTTAAAAATTCCACTAGTTTTACAGCATTTCATGTCATCCATGGGGTCAAAGCCACTCTCCCCATTGAGTGTGAAATTCCCACATTGCGCACCGCTATCGAGCTATTACCGGACACTGCTCCAATGGAGCAGCGCTTGCTAAACTTAGAGTCACTAGATCAAGACCGTCGATCTTCATTATAGAACAATGAGGCAGCTAAAAAATGATTGCAGGCCACCTTCGATCACCATGTCAACCTTCGCTCATTTAACGAAGGAGATCTCGTCCTAGCCTACGATATCGCTCATGATACTCTCGGTCATGGGAAATTCGAGTCATTATGGCATGGACCCTACATCATCCAACACTGCCTCACTAAAGGCGCATACATCTTGGCCTCTCCAGAAGGCTATCCTCTCAAAAAACCACTCAACGGGTTGTACTTAAAGAAATTTTACGCCTAAGCATAGTCATTCTACACTAGGATTTTTCTTTTTTGTACACATTGGTAGAGTTTTTAATATTCTTTTTTCCCCTCCATGCCGCATGTCTGATCTACCCTTTGTTTTATTGACAGATCTCTCCTCCATTGGCCTACCACATCGGTTACACTGACAAAGCTAGCCGTTGGACACAGAATCTCGCTTCGGTTGCTTGGGCCCTCTATAACCCCTCACATGAACTACTCCACTCTAGCGGCATATGTTTGGGCTCATCAACCAAAAACCAAGAAGAATACACAATTGTCATTGGCCTCCTTTCCAAGGCTAGTCATCGCCACATTCGCCACCTTAGAGTCTTATTAGATTACTAACTTGTCGTCCTGCATCTCAACAATGTGTACCGTGTCTGAGATCCTTGCCTCTTCCACAAATACCTGCAAGTTAGATTCTTATCTTGACATTTTGATTTAATAAAATTTACACATATTCCATGAAAATTCAATCAAATAGCATATAATATGGATAACCTAGTGTTAGATTGGCATATATCACATCAAGACATCATCACACATACATAAATCATCAAAAGTCTGTCACAGCATATAGATTAGACATCATAAAAAGAATCACAAAATATCATCACATGTAAACATCATAAAGATCCCAAAAATGTGTATCCATATATATATATATATATCGATCAAATGTGTCATCAATGTTTACAAAAAGGTACAACATGTACATCGCCTGTAGGCAGGTAAGCCCCCCTCACCCCTACGGGTCCAAAATAGGTGTCACATAGCCCTGTATAAAAAATGGGCTTGCGGGCCTATATAAATACAAAAATAGTACAACACAACAATCATGGTGCCTCCAGAGTGCCACCACCAGGTCCTCTATCTATGGGAGGTGCACCCCCAACTGGGGGTCTTCTTGGTCCAGGGGGCAGTCATCTAGTCATCACTGCCCCCGCTACATCTTATCTATGGATCAGAGTCTGCAATTCGGTAGGGCCACACACACACTTCTCTAGGACTCTCTCGTCCTGGATGTGGAACTACATACCCTCGGGAACACCCTGTAATACCACCTCCAACCAGCGGCAGAAATCCTCTAAATCCCCGCTAGCCTCTCCCTGAGGCGCATATGATGGCCCTGCACCGGGGTCATCAAATCTGCATCTCCTTCCATCTCTCGCATCATCAGTTGGCCTCGCACTAGTCTCTTCCCTCTGACATCTCTCTCTCACCTGCTTCTCTCCCCACGACAGTCTCACTGGCCCCTAACGATCCGACTCTCTAACCAACTCCACCTCTGTTATAACCCTAAATTACACCACACATTCTTACCTGGCATTAGGCCAACTCATATCTCTTCATTGCCAAAACATGTGTTGAACAACTCTTTGGAAATCCTCTTGTGTCAAGGCCCACGCGCACTTACCCATTATTGCACGCGTGTGCACGCTGGCAGGCCCACTACAGCCCGCGTGTACCTAACAAAGCACAAAAAAAAGGAAAGTTGTCGATGGAACAAAAATCTATGGGTCAGTTAACTGAAACTCCAGCCCCACATCGACACATACAAAAACCAAACGATAGCATCAACATCCATCCATACATAAAACATATGCTATACTATCAAAATCACAAAAGATAAAATACACCAACATACCTCTATTGTCCCAATCCTCTCCAGGAGGTAAAACCATATCTGGGTCCTGTCGGAAGTATATCCCACCATATGGGAACTGCAGTATGATCTGTGGCATATGGCGCCACACATGTGCCATATCAGTCGTAAAATAATGGCCACCCTCCCCACCTCCATGAAGTACCAAAATCAATGCCCAGCACATCAGTTGTGGCTCTTGTGCATCAACCACTGACAACAACACTCTAGGGTGCAACATAGGCACCCTCTCCAAAAACTACGCCACCAAGATCGACCCAAAGGAAAAATCACCAGATTCGGCGGCCCAACACCGGTTAAGTTGCCCCATCATCTTGGCACGCAACATCGAACCCCATGGAAAAATATCTCCACCCAATGCTCTCTGCATAATCCTCAACTGACCACCATTGATTTGTTGAATCACAAAGGATTCGTAGATCCTCACAATCATCATTACAATGAAACGATGCATGAGTTCATCCATTGCCTCAATCCTAACGACCTAACTTGACATAAAGTTCGGCCCAGAACAATACCTCCATGCCAAGTCTGCCAAGTGTACATCCCTTGGCAATTGGGGATCAGTAGGTAGGGCCCTCCCCCCAAAAGAGAGCCCTGTCAAGAAATAGACATCCTCCATTGTAGAGAATGTCAGTTGCTCCCCCTACACAATGAAGCACTATAGCTCAGTGCTCCACATACAAATTAGATACTGCAGCAGGTACTCCTGCACCTGTATCATTGGGCAGTTGAATAACTTTAGCTTCCCACAGACTGCCAAAGGTCCCCGAACACCCACCTCATCTCTCACCACCTCCCTGAGGTGCTCCCAGTCCCTCTCCCTCTAGTGGAATAGCATCTTGAACTAATCACCTACATTCACACAAACAACACTTGATCAACGATCACTATTCATAAACAAAAAACTTCAAAACATACAAGTTTTTAAAAACCCCCTAGCTTTGCCTCATGTGCACGGTTGTCACCACCCGCAGGTGCGCACATATGTGCACCTACTCTTCGCACAGTTGTGCATCAATGCACATCTATCAAAGAAATAGATGTGCATCAATGCACATCTTTCATACCCATAGGTGTGCATTCATGCACACCTGTTCACTACACAGCTGTAAACTGGTGTGCAACTGTCAGAAAAATAGCCACGCATAGTGTGCAGTTGTACTTCAAACAAGCGCACATCAAATGCACACCTATTTCCCTCACCCACACGCCCCCATGTGCGGTTGTCTTTAACATAGTCATTCACCTCAATGCGGGTATCCTTCGATCGCCCGTGCATTTGGGGGGCCACCCTTACAAAAACCCCTAGTACGGCCATCCATATGACCCTGCCCAGAAAAGAAACCCTAACTATTATGTAAGAGGATGAGACCACTAAACTGGCTCTCGCAAATCCTAGATCGGTCGGCTCGAACTCCCGTAATCTCCAAATCTCCTCTCAAATCCCCTCATCAACTCACTATGGAAGCAGGTAATGAGGTGGCATTATGGGTCCCACAGCTATATATAGTCCCTTTTTCCAAACTTCCATGCTCAATTATAGGAGCTCAGAGCATCCATTTTCTGATCTGTCTTCAGCCACAGGATCAAGATCCCACCGCCTACACAATCACATTCCCCGGGTCACCATCCATACTCGGCCCCGAGGGTGCATTTTTTCCCCATCACGCCCAGGTACACATGCTCATGTTCAAAATTATCAAATAGATGTTATATGTTCTTTATCTTCAGATATTGTTCATGTCGAGTATTCGGTTTTAATGTGTGTAGGTACTTGGTCATCACAAACCAGCGCAGCCCCTTCAAGTGTATGACCAACACTGGAATGTAATCATTCCCTCTTAATATCAATTGCATCTCCCAGTCACACCCTCCGACATTTTCCTATAGGATCCTCACATCCGACTTTGCAGTACTATCACCTCCACTGCATTTCGGTACTGTCACCTAGTAGCACTCTCCTCTACATGATTTGTCCCATTCATAGTCCCCTTTGTCACTTTGACACTCATGCTGTTTTCACCCCATAGGGATGGGAGTCCCAATAGTCTTACGAATTTTTGAGAATCATCCACATACTCCTCCTCATTTTTGCTAGCTTTCCCAATGGACTCCCAAGTTATCTCATCACAGTTCTAGTTTGACTATGCCTCCGCAGTATCATTAACCTTCCATTTAATCCACAATCAGTTTTCCCATCTGCGAATTTCCCTCCATTCATCTACCTCATATAGAAACCCACCAATGGGTCCCCCAACCTCCACCAGTTCTCCACGCAACTTGTTCCCTCACAGGCCAAGCCATATTTCACTGGGGCACCCATTTCTGTATCTGTACACTCCTCCCAAATTATTCTTTATTCATTTGGCAATTGTACAAAAGCCTTTGTTTCCAGCATTTACTTATCCTTTTGTGGTCGCCCCTTGGTGACCTTCTTTTTCCGGCAAAGAAACCCATGTCGCCCTTGGTTGGGGAATTTACCATCGTCTCCTCATGTTGAAATCGTCTATAAACCCTGAGAATCCCACAGTCCATGTACCTATGATCTCTGAGTTTGTCCACTTTGTCACACCTCTGGCACAATTTAACCCATGTCTAGTGGTCCCCCTAACACTATATCCAGTTTCATGGTTGTTGTCACTCATACTTCACATATATCCCTAGCCTTGAGTCTCACTGCATCTTGACATTTTCCATGTTCCTCATCAGTTCCTGATCTCATCCAGTGGATTTCATGAAGCCCTTTTGCTTCTTGGAGTCGCGTCTCCCTTTCTGTCGACATCAACATAGTTTCTAGTAGGGCGACAATATCTTGACTCTCATTACCTTAATAATGAGGAGCCTTGGACGACACAGAGAGAACCATCATTTCTCTCTATTGTCATTGACCCCCATAGCATTCGACTTCAACACAATCTCATGTTACGGTGGGTGTTACTATGCGACTATTGCAATTGTTTTATACTAGCAAAAGACCTTTGAATTTTCTAGGCCATCAATGCCTACGAGTCATCGACACTTCTTAGAGACGTCCTTGTCTCTTTTCAGAATATGTTCACCATCAGAATTTTCATTTGCCATTATCAAACCGCCCTGGAGGGCGTTTCAGTTATCTACATCAACATACAGCTTCAGTTATTGTCTTAAATTTCTTTTGATTTACATGACACGAGCATGGGGAATCCCCATCTCATTTTTATACAGTTTTTATTTCTCTCCCTAGAGAAGTTTTTGGGTCCCACAGTTTCCCCTCTCCCTCCAACGGATCGCTCTTACATTTCCTCTCAGCACTCTTTCTTACAATGGTACTCTCAATAGAAGAAACATTGATGTATTTCAGTTATACGTATGCTCCTAACCTCACACATCAGGGGGCATATGTTATTACTGAAATTTCATCTGCAAATGGTTACAGGAACACAATGTCTCCAAACAACTATTAGTTCACCTGCAGCCCCAAAAATGCATCTCCAAAAGGAACAAACTATACAACTGGTTATATATTTGACATGTGAAGAAATACTACAGGAAGCGTGTGCACGTGCATAGGACAAAGAAGAAGAAAAAGCGCACATGCGCCCGATGCGTGACTATGTACGATCAAAGTCACGCACTCCTATGAACGACGCATTTATGGTTCTTGTCACCCCCTCACCCACTTCTAGTTCAGCGCCCAATTCGATTTGACCCTCAAATCCTAGTTGAATCTGCATGGGGGGCTAGTCAAAGACCCAAGGGTGCCCTAAAGGGCCCCTTGTTCACACTAAAGACCTGTTAGATAATGCCTCAAATATTTTCTATAAAACGAGGCCATGGGTGCATTATGAATTCAAGAATCTCATTGTATTGTTATTCTACCTCTATTCTCCTACAAGAAACCTATTTTCTTCAAGGAGAATATTAGCAACATCTCCTTAAGCTATTCACCTCACCTCTTGAGGGAATAAGCTTGGATTTTTCACCATTTCCTTTTCTAGTTTTCCATTTTTAAGAAGAGCTCTCACATAGGGGACTCAAGATCCCTCCCTAGGAGGAAGAGAGGATCCACAAGTCCTCCTTTCTCTTTGGTGTTTGCCCACTAATAAAACTTATCCATTGGTGACAAGATTATTGGTCATTTGATTGATTTTTGGTTCAAGTTTCCTCATGCATTTTAGTTTCATTTCTTTAGTTGTTGTTAGCTTAGTTGTTTGTTTATTTCATGTGATTGAGTCATTTGATTTATACACTAACCTATGTCCTGTCTAGCAAGCCCAAATAGACCTGCAAGTGCCCTTCTTTTGCTCATTGGAAGGATGAAAAGGACACAACAATCACCTCAGGCAGGTTCTTCTTAGATGTCGTAAGTTTGGCATATCTTTGAATCCTGAGAAGACCATTTTCGGTGTTATGGAGGGAAAAATTTTGGGTCATATCGTCTATCGAGAAGGTGTCAAAGTTGATCCCGAGAGAGTGGTAGAAATAAAAAATCTACCCTTACCTACTAATAAAAAAGAAAAGCAATCTTTCTTTGGAAAGATAAACTTCCTAAGACTCTTCATTCCTGATTTTACTCAAGTAGTCAAACGTCTAAATCAGCTTATGAAGAAGGACATTCAGTTCAAATGGACCCCCCTACTCGTCAGGCTTTTGAATCCATTAAACAATCCATTTCTTATGCGCATCTATTAATCAGTCCTAATCCCTCTAAAGACTTTGTCATGTACATTAATTCATCAGAGGAGACAATTTCTGCAATCTTACTGCAAAAGGATCATGAGGAAAATCTTAGGCCAATCGCCTTTGTGAGCCAAAATTTGAAGACACAACAAATAAACTATTATACACTGGAGAAACATGGTTATTATTTGCATAAAGCCTTGGAGGAATTTCAACATTACAACTAAGGCCATAAAGTTCAAGTTTTTGTGCCTACATCTCTCTTAGTCACTGCCTTGAATGAAATTGAATTGCATAGTAAGTGGTCCAAATGGATCATGTGCATGAAAGAGTATGACTTGGAAATTAAACCGAAGAAAACTGTAAGGGGAACAGGTCTGGCTGAATTGCTAACCCAATCCCACCCCTCGGTCATAGCTAAACCACCTCCAGTAGATGACTTGATTTCTTTCGAAGAACTGGTTAACGAAATTGAGTTAGCCTCACAACCATGGTATGGGATTATCGTATATTTTCTTGTCAATGGTGTTTTCCCACTGGACATCGACTAAATCCAAACTAACACTTTGTTTACAAGTTGTCTGATATGTTTTACAGGACCAAATCCTTTACCAAAGAAACCTTGATGGGGTTTTGTCGTGATGCTTGACTCCTGTACAAGCCCAAATGGCACTTGAACAATGCCATTCCGGGGTTTGTGGAGGTCACTTTTCAGCCAAAACCAATGTAACAAAAATGTTACATGCAGGTTACTTTTGGCCTTCACTCCACAAAGATTCCCATTTAATAGTTCGAAAATGCGAAGCTTTCCAACACTTCACTGGGAAGAAAAATTTCGATGCCTTGCCTCTTAGTCTTATTGGAGTCCAAGTCCCTTTCGCAAGATGGGGCATGGACTTTATTGGGCCAGTTTCACCACCTTCCAACACTAGTCACACATTCATCTTAATAGCTACATACTACTTTACAAATTGGGCTGAAGTAATCACTCTTAGGAACGCTACGAGTCAACAGGTGGTAGAATTCATTGAACAAAACATTTTATCCCGTTTTGGAACCCCTGCTGAGATATTAACTAATAATGGATCAGATTTCATGTCTGATGTCATGCTCCACCTTGGTGTTACATATGGCATCCAACATTTTCGATCTTCCACCTATTACCCCCAGGGTAATGGATTGGCCGAATCCACCAATAAAAATATGATTTGGATCCTTAAGAGGACAGTCAAGGATAGCAAGCATGATTGGAAGACAAAGCTAAAATTTTCTTTATGGGTTGATCGCATAACCCCTAAGACAACAATGGGTCAAAGTCCTTACACTCTAGTGTATGGAGCCCCTATTGTCCTACACGCTCACTTATAAATTCCATCCTTGAGATTGGCTATTGCTGAGGTAGAAGATTATTTCACAACATCATTTAGACACACTCATCAAAATAGAAGAGGTAAGAAAGGACACATTCCAACACCTCCAAAAGAAGCAAGACATTGTTAAACGTTCCTTCGATAAAAGAGCCACAATGGTAAATTAAGTAGGAGATGATGTATTACTATGGGAAAAAGCACACGAGGCCCCATCCAAACATCACAAGTTTGATTATTTATGGTTGGTTCCTTACACAATATACGAGGTCTTAGGGACAAATGCTTTCAGATTAAAAACCTTGGATGGTGAACCACTTCAATTTCCTGTGAATGGTCATCACCTAAAGTTCTTTTTCTCCTAAGAGGCCTTGTCATCTTGTACATAAGTCACCATTTGTTCTTTTTTTTATATATATGTATTCATTGTTGCTGATTTTCCTTCTTGTATGTATTTGATTTTTCCTTTTCATGCTTGTACATATCCCCTTGTTTTCAATCTTGAGCCTTTTTGCCCCTTGGTTTCAATCTTGAGCCTTTTTGCCTACTTGGTTTCAATTTTGAGTCTTCTTTCTTGTTAGGTTCTGATTTTGGAGTATAAGCCCCTCTTTGATTTTTCCCTTGGTTTTGGTCTTTTTCATTTTAATGTCATAGGTTGTCTTCTTTTTGGTTTGTCTGGTGTTCAATGGGAAGAGTATTGTTCTTATTGTTGGATGGTTGTTTGAAAAGAATGAACTCCTAGGATCCTTTTTATCATACTTGGAATTTTGAGAAAATCTGTCTTAATTTCATCTTAAATAGGAGTAAACCTGATTGTTATTTAATCAAAGTTAGCAGGGAAAGTCTAAGAAGGTAGCATATCATTCTCTGGTGAAGCTGAAAACCATGATGGCATGATGGCTTACATATCTATGTGATTGCAACTACACTTTACCTGACCACTTACAATATGATTTTTCCAAGCAACGGTCATTTTCCTACAAAGTTCCATCACTTGTGAGCACTTGATATTTCAGCACCTACTGCCAAAGGTTTTTAATATTTCTTTACTCCCTTGTTTGACTGGTTTTCTTGCTAGTTTTCCTCCAGTGGGTCATGGATTTCAAAATATCCATGTTTTCTTGTTTGTATGTCGAGAATCAAAGGCATGCATGAGACTTTGTGTTGAGCCAAGGTTCACCTTAAGCCTCAATTCTCATAGTTAAACCATAATCTGGGTGAGGGACCTGTGTCACTTGGGCCACATTGCTCAACAAAACCTGGGTCAATATTCCCATTCTTCTATATTATGTGAATCTCAGTATAAATTCTATTGTATATCTTTACTACACCACTTTCATTCTTTGTTTATCCCTAATTTAAAAAATGGTCCTTATACCACAGTTGAATTTCTCCCCCCCCACCCACATCGGTCACTTTGAAAGTATAAATTTCCACTGAGTATTCCCTCCTACCACATGGGTGATACCATTGTTCTACATTCTTTGGAAGGCATTTCCCCTCCGATGCAAATAATTTTGACCCAAAAAAAATTTGTGGGCTCGGCGTGGTGTTTTACACAGTCATTTCTCCACAAACATCCCTTGGTGCTATGGTTCCAGTCCAAGACAATGGCAGAGATCATAGTTACTATGGCCTATGCCCTTGAAAGAGTATCATTTGGCTACCTTCATGGGGTTTTGGACCCTCCCACATCATTTCTTCCACATGTCAAAACTTTTCGGTTCAAGTTTCATGAGCTAAGCACGCAGTTTACAAGAATTTTAACATTGACCCCCTTCGCCTGTCACTAGGCGGGTCCCTTGGGGACGGGGTCCTTTCGCAAAGGATGAGATGAAATCTGGTCAAAATTCAGGGAATACAATGCTGCCATGTTGTAGGGATTAGGACAAGATTTCCAATGGGATTTCATGAGCCCGATTCCGAGTCTATATGACCCTGTACGGAGGACACAAAGTTAGTGCCACCCGAATGGCCAAAAACAATAGTTGTGACATACTGGTATGATTCTATTCATATTATTGTTTCAAAAGGAAAATAAAACCTAGACATGGTGTAGGGAACTGTGAAACCTTTCCAACAGTATATCACGTGCTTGGTTTCCACCCCCAGTTGGTAAGAACGAGCTTTCGCAAGATCATGACCAATTTCGGACACCAAATTGGTTGTAGTGCTTCAGGGTTTATAAGTGTTGGTATAGAGTTTTAAATAAGAGATTTAGTGATTTCACGCTATAATAGACTCAAATAACTTTCCAACGACTCCTCATTTTCCTCATTCCGACCTCAGATGGCCCGGTTAGAGATGGCACAAGTGGGTCAATTATTTCAGGAAAAGGGGGACAACCAGCTCGCATGGCAAGGTTTCATGATAGATAAAATAGCCATTAATGGCCCCAACACACACATCTATGTCCACCTCATCAAATTAATCGTTGATACCTTTGCGACGGTACCTCATT
>JZKD02S0544110.1:579217-598140 GCA_000966675.3 Picea glauca
TCAGTTGTCCAACATGTGGTATGCTACAAATCAAGGAAATTAAAAGAGCGTGAAAGGAACTATGCTACTCATGATTTGCAATTGGAATCCATAGTTCACTCCTTGAATATGTGGAGGCAATACCTCAAGGGGAAAATATTCGAGCTGAGGATAGATCATAGTGGTCTGAAATATTTTTTTGGACAACCAAGTTTAAATTCTAGACAAAGAAGATGGTTGGAATTCCTCAGTGAGTATGACTTTGATATCAATCATATCAAAGGAAAGGAGAACAAGGTGGATAACACACTCAGTAGGAGGGTGAATGAGATGCATGCTACAACCAATAGTATGTACAAATCATATTTGTGTGAAAAACTTTTAGAGGTTTCCAAATCAAATCAATGTTATGTGTACATAAAGGAAAATTTACAGCAAGGTAAATTGCAACAGAAATTTGAAGGTTATGAGCTAAAAGAGGATGGAATCATCATGTATAGGTGCAGAGTTTATGTGTCAAATGATCAAGAGCTGAAAAATGTGTTACTATCAGAGATGCATACATTTCCTTATGTTGGAAACCTAGGCTATCAAAATACAATTGCAAATATCAAAAAGAAATACTATTGGCCAAGCATGAAAACGAAGGTTGCTTATTTTATTGCTATATTCATTGAATGTCAAAAGGTTAAGGTTCACCACAAACACCCAAATAGTTTTCTATAGTCTTTTCCCATTCCTGAGTGGAAATGGGAAGTTGTAACTACGGATTTCATTTCTAAGCTACCTAGGACTGCTAAGAAACATGATTATATTATGGTAGTGGTACATAAGCTTACTAAAGCTGCCCATTTTTATTCCAGTAAATTCAACTCACAAGGAAGCCAACATTGTTGATATATATATGAGAGATATTTCTAGGATGCATGGTGTACCTAAGACAATTGTGTCTGACAAATATCCCAAGTTCACATCGAATTTTTGGAGAGGGTTATTCAAACTAATTGGCACAAATCTGAATTTTAGCACAACCTATCATCCAGAGTCAGATGGGAAAACAAAAAGGGTAAATCAAGTGATAGAATATATGCTAAGATTGTAAGTGATGGAGAACCGATGCAGTGGGAAAAATATTTACCTTTGATAGACTTTGGTTATAACAATGAGTATCAAAAGTCTTTAAATATGAGCCCATTTGAGGCACTTTATGGTAGAAAGTGCAACACACTAGTGAGTTGGGACAACCCAACAGGCTACGCAATGGTTGGGCCAGATCTTCTCTGGGAAATGGAAGAGAAGATGATGAAGATAAGGCAGAATTTAAAGGTTGGCCAAGACATGAAAAAAAGTTGCACATATAAAGGCAGAAACCACATAGATTTTAAAGTGGGTGAACATGTGTTCTTGAAAATAAAAGCAAGACGCAATTCCCTGAAGTTGGAAAAATGTTCTAAGATGGAAGCACACTATTGTGGACCATTTGAAATACTAGAGAGGATTGGTGTTGTCGCATATATGCTTGCACTGCCTACATCCTTGTGTACTCATAATGTTTCCCATGTATCTTTTCTCAAAAAGTAAGTACATTATGCTAATCATGTCATTGATTGGAATGTGATACAAGTGGATCCAAAAGGCGATTTTCAAGTGCGACCAGTTTGCATATTGGATCAGAAAATAAAACAACTCTGGAAACGAGCCATGGAGCTAGTAAATGTCCAATGGACCTGGTACGGTCCTGGGGATGCAATTTGGGAGGGTGGGGATGTTATGCGAGAAGAGTATCTGCATCGTTTTGAAGACTTTTGAAGTTTTTGTAGGTGCATGTGTATATAATTCACTAAGAACAATGCATATATAAGGGGGATGGGAATGCAATACCCCTAATCTGAACCCCAAGTGTAAATGAAAATGTTAATTTACATATAGGTTGGCGAGGCTTTGGCACCAATTTTTGTTTCATTTTTGCGCACACCTGAGTAGTTGGAAAGGATTTTTTTCTAAAGAAAGAATGCACACATTCTATAATGTTGCGTGCACCTGAGTAAGTGCACCTGGATTGTTCATCAAGGGAAGGGTGCACACATTCCATAGTGTCACATGCACTTAAGTAAGTTTGTGAGGATTACCTTGAAGTGTGCATCGGACCAAGTTTTGTATATACATATGTATATGTATTTGAGGTCAGAGAGGTTGTGTGTGGTTATTGGGCTAGTGAGCCTGAATGAAAAAAGGCCAGTGCGGCTATCCTTGCAAAATGTAATCACACTTAAATTATCAATAAAATCACATCGTTTCACGTAGACCAATCAGACGAAAATAGATGGGGGGACAAAATCCACTCAAAAGGGAAAAGGGGGGCTTAAGTCCAAGGGAATATTTTATTAATATTTCTGAAATGTATAATTTATGGATATTTATTTATCCTAATTTCTCAACAGATGGGAACGAGTCACCAAGTGGTTAAACCTAATTCTAAAGGTGACAAATGTCAAGTTATGACCATGATAATATATGACTAAAAATTTGTGTATTTTGGGGAGATCACTCACTTTTCTTCATCGGTCAGACCATATGAATGGGGAACGACCATTACTTTATCTGCGGAGAAAATCTTGGAAAGGGTTTTTTCCATATAGTAACTAGATTCTTGTTATTGAAGAGGTGGGTTTTCAGGCCCATGACCATTCTCTCCAAGTGAGAGAATTGTTGTCGAAGAGGAGGGTTGTCAAGCCCGTGAGAATTCTCTCCAGGTGAGAGATTTTCCATCAAAGAATCGGGTTGCCAAGCTCGTGAGCATTCTCTCCAAGTGAGAGATTTGCTAGGAATTTTTCCCTAGTGCACTGGGCATTATTTATAGGGCCTTGATACTTCATGTCCAACTTATTATTGAATCCCTGGAAGGGAAGTGGGCCAGTCGAGGAACTTTTGAGCAAAGAAGGGGCACACTTCCTGGGGTGGGACATGCATGTGGGGAATGAGAGATTGTAGGATAGTTGCAGCATTTGAGCACCTTGGATAGAGATTATATTGATTATCAGACCTTGTCATAGCATAAGGAATCATTTTTCTCTAGTGGATTTTAATCCCCAACTCAGGGAATACATGTTGATGAAATTATATGAGCAACAAAGTATATGGTTGGGAGGAATTTCCGAGCTCTACATGCAGTTGGTGACTCTTTATAAAAATATAAGTGTCATTTATGTGCTTATATAATTTACTGTGTACTTAATTATCTATGTTTGATATGGGTTTATTTCTTGTATGACGTTGCATATAATTAATTGTTGTTATTCTGTATGATTTTTATAGCCCTAAATTTCCATATTCATGGATACATGGCCTTGGCCATCTTACTTGCATATTTTTCCAAAGCAGTGTTGAGTAGCTCTTCTTAAAAAAAACACTTTTTAGAATATGTACATGCCCTGCACCATTACTTCCCGCATACATACGCTTGTTGCACCACTACAACTCACGTACGTATGAATGTTGCACCATTACAACCCACATATACTTGCAAAAGTTGCAAGGAATTCCTTGAAATTTACGGGATATTGGTAGTTTCCCAACTAATCCACCTCCTATAGCCCGTCACTCAATCGAATAACCATCCTTTTTTCATATAAAAGGAGGTGTTGGGGTCTCATTTCACATCTAAGCATAAGAATAGTGAAACTCTTCCCGATTTCACTTCCCCTCCTTGCCCAAGATATTGTTGCCTTTTGTGAGAAATTACCTCAGCATTCCCTCACTAGCCCCTTCTTCCTCCATTTAACCCATTCCTTCCTATAGAAGAGATAATAAGGTTAAGAGAATAAGTTCATACAAGGTGCACTTGGAGCATGGTGAAGAGGAGCCCAGACTAGGTTCTTGGAACAGTGGTTGAATTAGATCTTAAAGGTATAATATTTGTGTTATGAATAAAAGAATTACATTTTCCTGTCCTAAATGATGGTGTCTTGAATACTTTTATTGATTTATTCTTGACATTATAACATCTAACCCTAAATTATATATGAAATAACATGCTTGTAGTTCTTTGTTTTTCAATCTTTGGATGCAGGTCAACCCTTGAAGGAGACGTGCAGTCAATGGAACATCCAAGCGCAAGGAGATCATCACCAGACGTGGGATCAGAGGTATAGTTACCTAATCTATTCTCTTTGATTTCGTTATATTAGTTTTGGTATGTTTGGGGTAGTATAGAGAATTGATTAGCTTTTAGACAGTTATTCGCTCTGCCTACATTATGAACCCTGGTGCAGTTAAAGTGGGGGGTTTCCCGCTAGCAGAAATGTTGACCATACTCGGGAAGCCTCTAGGGTTTTGAGGGGATTTTGGGTTGTTTTATTGGTTTGTTTACCTTTCATGTTTCTATCGAGTTTTCTGAGTTTGTCAAGGGATTCTGGTCACCTTCAGGTTCTATACCAGTTATCTCTTCCCTGTAATACTACCTAATATTTTCTTTTTTGGAAAGATACAGAGGTGTACGTGCCCTGTCTTGAGTCATCTCGCGTACATACATGCTCTGCTCAGTAAAAAATCCGCGTACATACGCAAGCTACTAATGCAACAACCCGCATCTCTGTTTCAAGAATTTTTTAAAAAAGAGGGAGTTTGCCTCTTTCCTGATTCAAGTTTACACTTCTCAGGGTTTTCTTGGATCAATCCAGAGTCTCTATTTATAGCCATAGCCTGGGTTTAGAGTTCAGTTTACTTGTATTCTTGATTTTCTTGTGTTAACTTTTGAAATGGTTTTGAGCAAGGTATTGAATTGTAGATCTGCCTTCTTGGTTTCTTGATTTATTCCCTACTATCCACAGTGGGCTAAAGATCTTTTTCAATTTTGTTTTAGTGTTCTTTTTACCCCTTTCACTTGCCTTGAAAAAAGAAAAAATATTTCTTTCATTTTTTCTCTTTAAGGAAATTTTAAAAAATATATATATATATTTTCAGTTTAGTAATAGAGTTGGTTATGTGAAAAAGGAAAAAGAGTTTGTTTTTTAAGTTCTTTCTTGATTTCTTGAAACATAAGTAGCTTGTAGTCAAGCGAAAGTATGTTTTAGGTTTCTTTACAAGATCTTGAAAAAGTTAGTTAAAGAAAAGTTGGTTACAAAGAGTTAGTTATAAAACTTTTCTTTTGGATTAGAAGTAATTTTTCTTTCAAGTTTTGTATTTTTATCCTCTTTTTCGTCTCTTATAACATCACTAGTTTCACCACCATATCCCATGAGTAAATCAAGCCATTAAAAAGAATGCTTAATCTAAAATAAACTAGAATTTTTATTCTTGTAGGGTTTGTTATCCACCAGTTTGCACAAGCTGGATTTCCTAAAGAGCCGCCAGAGAATGAGTAATCAGTGCTCATATGACAGAATTCAAAGTTCAATTGGTCTTGCAAAAGACCACTTTTTTCCGCATTTCCACCATTGTAATAAATGTCCTAATTATGAGATATTGTAACAGGCTATTGGCCACCTAAGAGCTAGGAACGAACATATACTCTAGAGTTTTTTTTTTACATGTTAATTATTTTTTCTGCCTGCCTTTGTGAGTGATTAAATAATTTCTAACTTTTTTCACCAGAAGATGAACTCCAGAGCTGGAGTATGTGCTCATGATTAGGCCTTGGCATGGAAAATCCAATGTCTAGTGTCTAAATGTATAAGAGATCATCTAGGACATATTGATTTAGTCATTTGGAAATTTCAACTAGGTTTGATAGGTTTTTTTTTAAGTTTTAGTGAATTAATTAAATTCTCGCAAAAATAGAATTTTTTAATTCTGAGTCAATAAATTGTAAAAATATGGCATCAAACATTGTAAGATGCCATATTTATGGTCGTTTTCCATTCTAGAGTATCATGTAAACCCCTATTTCCCATCTTTCGAGACAAAAAAGTGATTATTATCACTAAAAAATCAAAATTACTCGAAAATTACCTAAAAGGGGTAATTAAATTCATTTCCTAAATTTTAGGAGAACTGGGGAACATGTCAAAAACATGTTTTTTCATGTCCCCAGTTGACTGGAATCCCAAGGAGTGTTAAGCTAAATGTGAGGTTGACTTCATGAGGTGATGTGGATATGGGGGAGATCCCAATGTGGGAACTCAACCCCACAATCCTAAGTGGTGCATTGTAGAGGAGTGGCGCACATCCCAAAGTGCCCAGGCATCTCTAAACACTCACTTCACTCCCCTCTCACTCCACTCCACTCACACTCACTCCCACTTGTCCCCACTTACCCTCAATTCCACTCCCCTTCACCCTACTACACCTTCACATCACTCTCCTCATCTCCTACGCATCTCTCCCTTCACTAATGCGCCACTCCCCTTTCACTCACGCATTCCTAAACCCTAATGCACATCCCCTCTTTGGAAGTGTCACCTCATTTGCTATATAAGAAAGTTCGACCTCTCTCTAAACTAGTTCAGTTTTGGGCAAGCATTGTACTATTGTTGTAATCTTTCATTGGAATAATAAAGACTTTAGAGTTCAAATGTTGTGAATGCTATGTGTGGATGCTTTGATCTAGTGCCATTTTCTTCATGAGGTAACATGTATCTTGTATTTAATTTGCAAGGCTTTGAAGGTATGCTATCATACAGTAGGATAAGATAAATCTAGTTTGATTCATCTTGTTTCTTCCTTATCTCATAGACTTTTACATTGCATGCTTCGTTTTCGGTTAAACTAACATGCATGGTTGAGCGTTGTTGTGTAGAGAAGACCTTTAACAAGTTTTTTGTAGGATTGAAGTACATTGTTGCAATTTCCTCGATATTGGAGTATTAACAGGTTGTTTCTTCAACCGTCATTGTCCAAGAGTTTCAAAGATTGAGCTCCCTCTACTCTTCATCAAGAGAACCCCATAGCCCAAGTGTTCCAGGCTCAAGCAGAAACTCCAAAAATTTGATAAATTTATTTCCCCTCTTTATTTTATTTGGTTGCATGTTGCTTAGATCAGTCTTAAAGTTCATTTTAAATATCTAAAGGTTGCATGCATTCACTTTCTAGATCTAGCAAAAGAAGTAGATCTAGTTCATTTTTAAGCAATTTTTGGTCTATTTTCACCTAGATCTTGGACCAGTCTATTGCTTTGTTTTAATTTCAATATCAAGATATCTAGCTTCCCTATGTTTTTTGTTTTAAAACAGAAAACAAAAACAAATAGAAGAGACTAGGTTAGGTTCGTGCTAAGTGTCAAAAAAGTCCCAAAAATTGCAGTTTTGCCTTTGAAATTTTTCCGAAAAAAATTGATAAAAAAATTTTAGTTTTAAAATTAATTTCATCAGTTTCTAACTTACTTTTATTGCTATTCTTTTGCAGCAATAATAGGTCCAGGGGGGAGATTCTGCCAAATTTTGGCGAAATCGAGACTTCCGGGGCACCCTGGGGGGTTTTAACTTCATCAACAAAGTTTCCCTTTTTCTTCTTCTTTCTTGTACTTTCTTCTAATGATCCAATTATAAGGATCTATTTTCTTTCCTAAAGTTAAAATATCAAAGAGAACCTTTGTTCTCTGTTGTAATAGTTGCAATAAAAGTGGGCCCTTTGTGCCCAGTTTCTCCATCTCCATTAGGGGGATTTGTGTTCTTGGTTTGGCGTTCTTGTTGCATGATTTAATATCTTAATAAAACACACAATTCAAGTACATTGAACACACAATAAACACTCATAATTCCATTCATGCTAATTAAAGGAATCCTAAATCTCGTATGCATGCTTAGTTCAGGTTGCTTCAAGTCTTTTTCAGCAATAAAATCTTGCAACCTTCTTTAATTTCTAAAGTATCTTGTAATTTATCTCTCAATTACAAATAAGGGTACTAAATCTATGTGTTACAACAAATCTTTCTCTTTTTCAAGTATTTGTGCAAGTTTTTCTCTACAAAGCAGGGTACATGTTTCTATCTTTCTTTCAAAGTATTGCAAAGTAATTGAACCTTGTTTATAGTATAATTAGGACAATCTCTGAAGTAGTTAGCTTGATGTGAGGAAAATGCCTAAAAGTGACCTGCGAAGTAAGGCAAGCCCCCTCGGGACCTGGCTTCCCACCCGTTTTGGGCATCCAACACTTTTAGTGAGTTTATTGGTGAGACCATTTGGGTTTTGATAAGCTCTCCGCAAGTTCCAAGAAAAGAGCTAGCCTCCAAAGGGGCCAAATCTTCTCACTAAATGAACATCAATTTACCTTAATAAAACTTTCGATCTACATTGCCCATGACTCCATTCAAGGCACTGGTAATTGGTATATCTTTTTATCTTATGTGAGCAATATTTACATTTATTCATTTTGTCTAACTTTTATGCTTAAATCTTGCATATCTTGTATCCTTTGATTTATGCATGTTTATGAGCAAGTACTTTATGATTATGATGATGATGATGAATTTTAAATGTTAATTGATCAAGTTTTATTTCAAGCAATGAACTCCTAGACTTAAGTGCTTTTACTTTCTTAGCTACAAAGCCTTAGATTATTTTTATAGGGACTACCCCCATTGGCTTCGCTAGGAGTTGGCCTAGACGGAGGAGTTGAGGATCAGGTGACAACACCTTGAATCGAGACTTGCCCCCAAGGACACACCAAGTGGATTGAAGGTTTCTTCCATGTTACCCTAGGTGTGTATAAGGATGACAACATTTTTGGCACCATTGTCGGGGATAAACCTTTCTATTCCCGGATCACGACTTGTTTTTCCTTTTATTTTACTTAGTTTTCTTTTGATGCTTGTATTTTATTAGAAATAGAATCAACCATCTCGCAACTCCACTTATTTCCAATTTAACTAAGTATTCTACTAGGAGGAACTCAGAAGGCCTACTTAGCCTCATTCCTGAACCTGAAAAGGTTTATCGAAGGAGGTTAGCCAAAGCTTCTTATCGTAGAGTACTTAGTCATTTAGGAACAGAGTCCATTTCTGATATTCACCTGCTCTTTTTCAATAAAAGATTTACTTCAGAAATGGCTATATATGTTAATTGTGACTTTACTACAATTAATAATTATCCACATGCTCTCCCTAAAAAAGCTCTTGAAAAGTTTTCTAGTTTCCAAGGAAATAATGCTATATTAGCCAAAATGCATATCAAAGCTTTCATGAGATGTACTAACAAATGGTGTGCAGCCCATGACTATGACGATGTAAGGATGAAATTTTTTGTTCTCTCCTTAAAAGATATTTCCTTAGAGTGGTACAAATATATGCCTGACAACAAATTCAAAACGCTCAAAGATCTTACAGATGCCTTCATAGAAAAATGGGGGGAAAAGAAAGATCATCGTCAGTTGTTAGCATCCCTTAACTCAATCAAGAAGAATGAGAATGAAACAGTGGATGAGTTCAATCAGAAATGTAATGAACTTGTCTCTAGCATGCACACAGACATCAAACCTCTAGCGGATGCTATATTGATTTACTATGTAGAGGCCTTTGGAGGGGAAATGAGATACCAGATTAGAGATAAGGAACCCCACGACCTCAAGTCAGCACAAGATATAGCAATCAAAATAGATAAAAACATGCAGGTGTCAGGCAATTCCAACCTTCTCCGTTTTAGTAGAGGCAGTTCTTCTAGGAAAACAGAGGCGAAGGACAAGGTTGGGGCTGCAGCTCCCAAAAATAAAGACCTGAATTTCAACCCCCTAAAGGCCATTACTGATATGGTCAAATGAATGGAAGCTACCCATGCTACTCATCTTAGTGCCATGCGAAATATGATGATAGCAATGGAAAGGTCTCAAAATAACAGGTTTCAACCTAGACCAAATAATGATAGGTGGCAGAGAAAAGGTCCTCCTCAAGACCAAAGGCCCCCTAATCAACTAGAGTCTAATAATGTGGTTCATGAAGAAGCACCACATTTCTGCAGATCTTGTGAATACTTTCACGAGGAGTCTACCTGTCCATTATTTTTCCAGATTAATGAACAAGGCCAGCATCCATCAAACAACTATGTAGGTCAGCCCAGAAACTCCAGCCATATCAATAATTTTGGTGAAACTCAACCTCTATCTATGGATTATTGGCTTCAGATGAAAGAGAGGAGTGAGCAAAGTAATCAAGTGGTTGAAGAATATGATAATGTGACTAAGTTATATGGTCACAAACCTACAGATGAGAATATCTTAGAGATCGCAAGGCATAGAGGGATAGTCTACCAGAGGAGGGGGAAAGAAGGGACAAGCAACTCTCAAACCAACTTTCCAAAGGTAACTACTCCTACACAAACTCCAATTGCTAATCTAAATGTTGATTTAGGTAGTTGGATAGAAAATGCAAAGGTCTTGGTTTTAGTGTCAGATCTGTTAAAAATTCCTTCATAGAAAGAAAAACTTCTGCAAGCTATAGATCCACCAAGAAATAAAGTTTTTTTAAGTAATAAAGTTGTTCCAAATAATAGAGTTTCTCCAAAAGATCAAGAAAAGGTTAAGTAACAACATGAAGATCCTCCAGTGGTCTTAACTAGAAGAGATAGGACTAAGGAAGAAAATCCTCCTTTCTTTCTCTCACTTGAAATAAATGATCAATGGCTACACAATTGCATGTATGATTCAGGCTTCATCAAACATCATCACCAAAGGTATTATGCAAAGGTTAGGTCTAAAAATCACAAGGCCTTATCAAAATGTGTGTGTCATGGACTCAAGAGAAATAGAAACACACGGAATAATCATAGACCTCCCATTCAAGCTAGCCTTCCATCCTAACTTTGCATTCAATATGGATGTCCTTGTTATAGATGTGCCAAATGCATGGGGGATGCTCTTATCTAGGAAATGAGGAGCTTACATGGGTGGATTCTTAAACATGGATTTGAATTTTGCTACTATTCCATACCCTCCTCCCTCAACTGAAAGTTTTAGACTCTTTAGGGAAACAGAAAGAAAGTATCACATAAAATACCCTAAAGAGAAATTTAATGAATTATTATGCCAAGTGTCTGATATGGGTGACTTCTCCATATACTATAATTTCTTAGCTCCAGCTCAAGAGAAATTTAAAGATGAAAAAGTTAGAAATAAAGATTGGAAAATGAATTTTGATGGAGCCCACTCTAGATCAGGAAAAGGGGCAGGCTTTGTTTTAAAATCTCCAATAGGAAATACCTACAATTTTGCATTCAGACTTGAGTTTGATGCAACTAATAATGTGGTAGAATGTGAGGCACTTTTTCTAGGCTTAGAAATTGCTAAGGACAAGGGTATCAAGATTTTGAATATAAAGGGTGACTCAGACTTAGTAATTCTCCAAGTAAAGAACGAGTATGCATGCAAAAGTGAGAGGCTTAGAAGATACAGAAATGTTATATGGGATGCCATAGAATTTTTTTATGCTATGGACCTCATTGTTATCCCTAGAGAACAAAATAGCTTGGATGATAGTCTAGTTGTAGCAGTTTCTACCCTCCAGCCCTCAGAAGATCTAATGAAAGGTGAAGGCAAGTTGGAGATAATATTTAGGCCATCTATCCCAGATAATGTTGACCACTGGAAGGTTTTCAAGGATGATAAAAAAATTCTAAGGTTCACCTATAACATAGAATAATTCTCATATTTTAATGTCAGCTATAAAGAGGAAGGCAAGTAATACATTGAAGAGGATAATCCCATTAAAAATTCAGTCCCTAGAGGTATATTTTCCCTAGAATAAATTTTTGACCGGCATGACATGTACAAAAAGAAAAACGAAACAATAAATCCTGACAAATATATTGAAATCAACATTGAGACAGAAGAAGTCCCAAGGATGATAAAAATTGGAAAGGGAACTACAGAAAAAGATAGAAAGGAATTGATAAGCTTAGTCTGAGAGTATAGGGATGTGTTTTCTTTCACCTATGATGAAATCAAAGCATACAAAGAAGATGTGTTTCAACACACTATCCCCCTCAAGGATGACACAAGACCTTTCAGACAAAAACTTAGGCGAATAAATCCTGAGTTGGCACCTCTAGTTCAAGACGAGCTCAAAAAGATGTTGGATGCTGGAATCATTGCTCCAACCAGACATTCATCTTGGTGCTCCAATTTAGTTGTTGTCAGAAAAAAGAATGGGGGGATAAGATTATGTATTGACTTTAGAAACTTAAATCTTGCATGTATTAAAGACAAATATCCCCTACCCAACATGGGGACCCTACTTCAAAGGGTAATTGGTTCCAAGATTGTGTCCATGTTGGATGGCTTCTCAGGCTATAACCAAGTTTTGGTGAGGAAGGAAGATTGGAACAAAATTACCTTCACCACACCTTGGGGCACTTTTGAATATCTAAGGATTCCTTTTGGCATACTTAATGGAGGTGCCACTTTTCAGAGAGCCGTGGATTTTTCCTTTCATGAACTAATGGGAAAAATCATAAAAATCTACCAATATGACTTAACAGTATTTTCTAAGAAAAGGTCAAATCACATAAGTTATCTCAGGAAGTTTTTTGAAAGATGCTAAAAATATGGTATCTCCTTGAATCTAGCTAAGTCCATCTTGGGTGTTGATGAAGGCAATTTGTTGGGTCACATTATAGCAGAAGACGGGGTAAAAATGGATTCTGAAAGGGTCGAAGCCATACAAAAATTTCCTTTACCCCCAACCAAGAAAGCCCTTCAATCCTTTCATGGACAGATAAACTTCGTCAAACGGCTCATACCTAACTTAGTTGAGTTAATGAAACCACTCCTTAAGTTATTAAAGAAAGATGCTAAGTATGAATGGACAAAAGAAGGAAAGACTACTTTCAAAACTATTAAGGATGCAATTGGAAAATCACCTATGCTAATTAGTCCTGATTATTCAAAAGATTTCCAAATATTTTCCTTTGCTTCTGAGGAAACTATTGCAGGGGTTTTTCTCCAGAAGAATGATGACGGTCAGGAGCAACCCATTGCTTTTATGAGTAAGGCATTACAGAATTCAGAGCTTAACTATACTAGTATGGAAAAGCAAGCATATTCCTTAGTCAAATCTCTCAAACATTTCCGAGTCTACATGGGATACTCAAAGATTGTGGGGTATGTCCCTCACGCAGTAGTAAAAGACATCCTTGGGCAGCAGGGTTGTTTGGGAGATAGAGGAAAGTGGGTTTCAAAGATTCAAGAATATGACTTAGATATTAAACCCACTAAGTTGATTAAAGGTCAAGATTTATCTCAAATGCTCACTAAAGGAAATGAACAAGTGTTGGACTTAGTATGCCAAAACAATCAAACTAGGCCAACCTTGTCATCAGAGCTTTAGAAATTATAAAAACACCAATGGTATGCAGATATCATCTGCTTTGTCTCAAACCTTACATGCCCAAGCCATTTGGTTGGTCACAAGAGGAGGGATTTAAGGTTGAAAGCAACAAAGTATTGTATCATTCAAGACGGCTTGGAGTGGAAGAACCCCGATGGAGCGATACTCGGGTGTGTTGATAAGCTAGAGTCCAAGAGACTTTTGGTTGACTTCCATTCAAGGTTTTGTGGTGGACACTTTCAGGCTAAAACTATCACCCACAAAATCCTCAAAGAAGATTATTATTGGCCGCCCATTTTCTCAAATGGACAAAAAATGGTCAGGGGTTGTCAACAGTGTCAGTTATTTTCAGGGAAGAAAAATCTAGCAGACTTGCCTCTTCAGCCTGTGGTTGTCAAAGATACTTTTCAGCAATGGGGGCTTGATTTTATAGGTCAGTTCAAGGACAATTCATGTAATGGTTATACTTGGATAATTACAGCCACTGACTATTTCACTAAGTGGGTAGAAGCAATACACACTAAGTCAGCAACCAACAAAGTGGTCATGGATATCCTTGAAGATAGGATAATCACTCGGTTCGGTGTGCCCACCAAGATTACAACAGATAATGCCAAGGCCTTCAGTTCTATAGATTTATTTTCTTTCTATTTTAAGTATGGAATTATGTTGTCCCACTCTTCAAACTATTATCCCCAAGGTAATGGTCTTGTTGAATCCAACAATAAGAACTTAATGAATATTCTCAAGAAAATGGTAGGGGATAACAAGAGGTCATGGGACAACAAGACAAAGTTTGCATTATGGGTGGACATAATAACCAAAAATAGTTCCACCGGGAAAATCCCCTTTGAGATTGTCTACAAGCTTGATGCTACTTTACCAGTTCACCGAAATCTTCTAGTGTATCAGTTTGTTCAAAAGTATGGTCTATATGAGGACTTCCAACAAAACAGGATTGATTAGTTGATAGAGTTAGATGAAATCAGACGGAAAGCATTGGATCAGAGCATAAAGAATCAGAACAAGGTAAAGAGGACTTTTGACAAGTCTTTATGGCAGAGATTTTTTCAAGAATGGGACTTGGTTTTCTTTGGGACAAAAGAAGGGAAAAGCCAGGGAATCACGGGAAGTTTGACAGCTTATGGACAGGTCCATACATCATACAGGGTTCAACTAGAAGAAATTTGTTTTATCTAAATAGTTCGATGGTGAGAATTTGGCCCTTCCAGTCAATGACCAACTTCTCAATATTTTCTTCACAGAGGTCATCTGATGCCCATGCGGGCATCTACTGTATCATACTCTCTAACCCTTATCTCTTGTACATTATGCTTTGTATTTTTTGTACATTATTTATTTTTTTGTACTATATGCACATGTATACTGACACTTTTGTTATATTATATGTACTTGTATATTTTCATTGCAAATTGTGTTTAATGTTTGTTTTATATGGATATGATCGCCGACATGTGTCCATGATACAGGTAGCGTAATTATGGATTCTCACATGGTCTCCTATAGATTTATAGATCAACCACACGTCCCCACATGGAGCCAATGTTATCCACCAGTTTTCACAAGTTGGATATCCTAAAGAGCCACCAGAGAATGAGTAATCAATGCTCATATGACAAAATTTAGAGTTCAAACGATCTTGCAAAAGACCCCTTTTTTCCGCATTTCCACCATTGTAATAAATTTCCTAAGTATGAGATATTGTAAAAGGCTATTGGCCACCTAAGACCTAGGAACGAGCATATACTCTAGAGTGTTTTTTTTACTTGCTAATTATTTTTTCTACTTGCCTCTGTGAGCAATCAAATAATTTCTAAGTTTTTTCACTCAGAAGACGAAGTCCAGAGCTGGAGTATGTGTTGGTGATTAGGCCTTGGCATGGAAAATCCAATGTCTAGTGTCTAAATGTATATGATATCATACTAGGACATATTGATTGAGTCATTTGGAAATTGTGGCTAGGTTTGATAAGTTTTTTTTAAGTTTTAGTGAATTAATTAAATTCCCGCAAAAATGGAATTTTTTAATTCTGAGTCAATAAATTGTAAAAATATGGCATCAAACATTTTCATATGCCATATTTATGGTCATTTTCCAGTCCATAGTATCATGTAAACCCCTATTTGCCATCTTTCGAGACAAAAAAGTGATTATTATCACTAAAAAATCAAAATTACTTGAAAATTACGGAAAAGGGGTAATTAAATTCATTTCCTAAATTTTAGGAGAACTGGGGAACATGTCAAAAACATGTTTTTTCATGTCCCCAGTTGACTAGAAGCCCAAGGCGAGTTAATCTAAAGGTGAGGTCGACTTCATGAGGTGATGTGGGCATGGGGGAGATCACAATGTGGGAACTCGACCCCACAATCCTAAGTGGTGCATTGTAGAGGAGTGGAGCACATCCCAAAGTGCCCACGCATCTCTAAACTCTCACTTCACTCCCCTCTTACTCCACTCCAACCACACTCACTCCCACTCATCCCCACTTACCCTCACTTCCACTCCCCTTCACCCTACTACACCTTCACATCACTCCCCTCATCTCCTACGCATCTCTCCCTTCACTAATGCGCCACTCCCCTTTCACTCACGCATTTCTAAACCCTAATGTGCATCCCCTCTTTGGAAGTGTCACCTCATTTTCTATATAAGCAAGTTCGACCTCTCCCTAAACTAGTTCGGTTTTGGGCAAGCATTGTACTATTGTTGTAATCTTTCATTGGAATAATAAAGACTTTGGAGTTCAAATGTTGTGGATGCTATGTGTGGATGCTTTGATCTAGTGCCATTTTCTTCATGAGGTAACATGTATCTTGTATTTAATTTGCAAGGCTTTGAAGGTATGCTATCATACAGTAGGATAAGATAAATCTAGTTTGATTCATCTTGTTTCTTCCTTATCTCATAGACTTTTACATTGCATGTTTCATTTTCGGTTAAACTAACATGCATGTTTGAGCGTTGTTGTCTAGGGAAGACCTTTAACAAGTTTTTTGCAGTATTGAAGTACATTGTTGCAGGTTCCTCAAGCTTGGAGGATTGACAGGTTGTTTTTTCAACCATTATTTTCCAAGAGTTTCAAAGATCAAACTCCCTCTACTCTTCATCAAGAGAACCCCATAGCCCAAGTGTTCCAGGGTCAAGCGGAAACTCCAAAAATTTGATAAATTTCTTTCCCCTCTCTATTTTATTTGGTTTCATGTTGCTTATATCAGTCTTAAAGTTCATTTTTAATATATAAAGGGTGCATGCATTCACTTTCTATATCTAGTTATAATTTTGTCAATTTAAAGAAGCAAATCTAGTTCATTTTAAACCAATTTTTGGTCTATTTTCACCTAGATCTTAGACCAGTCTATTGCTATGTTTTACTTTCAAGATCAAGCTATATATATGCCCTATGTTTGATGTTTTAAAACAGAAAACAGAAGCAACTAGAAGAGACTAGGCTAGGTTCGTGCTAAGTGTCAAAAAAATTCCAAAAATTGCAATTTTGCCTTTGAAATTTTTCCGAAAAAAAATTGATAATTTTTTTTTAGTTTTAAACTTCTTTTCATCACTTTATAAGTTACTTTTATTGTTTTTTTATTGCATAAATAACAGGTCCAAGGGGAGATTCTGCCAAATTTTGGCGAAATCGATACTTTCGGGGCACCCTGGGGGCTTTTAACTTCATCACCAAAGTTTCTCTTTTGCTTCTTATTTCTTGTACTTTCTTATAATGATCCAATTATAAGGAGCTATTTTCTTTCCTAAAGTTAAAAGCTCAAAGAGAACCTTTTTTCTATGTTGTAATAGTTGCAATAAAAGCGGGCCCTTTGTGCCCAGTTTCTCCATCCCCATTAAGGGAATTTGTGTTCTTCGTTTGGCATTTTTGCTGCATGCTTTAATATCTTAATCAAACACACAAGTAAAGTACATCGAACACACAATAAACACTCATAATTTCATGCATGCTAATTAAAGGAATCCTAAATCTCTTATGCATGCTTAGTTCAGTTTGCTTCAAGTCTTTTTCAGCAATAAAATCTTGCAACCTTGTTTAATTTCTAAAGTATCTTGTAATTTATCTCTCAACTACAAATAAGGGTACTAAATCTATGTGTTGCAACAAATCTTTCTCTTTTTCAAGTATTTGTGCAAGTTTTTCTCTACAAAGCAAGGTACATGTTTCTATCTTTCTTTCAAAGTATTGCAAAGTAATTGAACCTTTTTAAACTTTGGATGTTTTCCACCTTCACCATTGGATGTTGTATATGGACAACAAGGATGAGTGAGGGAGGACCTCACAAGAGATGCATTATGATCAAAAAACATTGTTTATAATATTAGGAATATCCATTTGCAAGTACATGAGATTCTGGAGAACTCATAGGAAAAATACAAGGTCAAACATGATCAACACATAACTGAGAAGTCATTCAAAGTAGGGGATAGAGTCTGGTTACAGCTAAACAACGAAATTCTGTAGGGTCCTGGTAAGAAAATCATGGCTCTGCGGTATGAACCTTTCAATATATTAGAGAAGGTGGGAGATAAAGCCTACACACTTAGTCTACCCTCATACCTGCACATTTACTCAATAGTGAATCTAGAGAATCTGAAACTCTATGACCCTCCCATGTTGGATCAGGAGGAGGAGTAGGTCCTACTTTTCATAGAGGACTTAGCACCAAATTCTTAGGAAGATTTGGCATAGGACATAGTTTTATATAAGTGATATATAAATACAAGACAGGGTAAGCATGACCTTTGGCAGATAGGTTTGAAAGGAAAACTTCCAGACAAAGCAAAGTGGTACTCTAGGGAGAAGGTAGAGAAAAAATTTCCTCACCTCTTTTATTAAAGATTTTGGTGACCAAAATCATCCCTAAATGGGGAGGTTTTATCTATATTGGATAATTATATTATTTTTCATATATATCAATTCTTTATGGATGAAAAATTAAAGAATAAACTTGCAGAGCCATTTTAGTGGTTGGTCCCAATTTGGAAATTTGGGAATTTGGGTCCAAAAAACCATTCGAAATATTTCAGAGAAATTTTGAGGCATAAAACAAATTTGTTTAATGGTCCAAAACTTACTATGGATCCACCATATAAATTATACACATTGATACCTTTCCATTGTTGTAAGAATCATATCAATCGGAGTTTGTATGTGAAATTTAGGCCTCCCACAAGTTGACCTATGATATTGATTGCCATGGTGCGAGTAGATGCTACATCAAACTCCATTACTTAAATGTGCAGGGATAGCCATGTAGTGGAATTTCTAGAAAAATCTAGAAGGTCCAAACTCGATCACTAATTGATGGTTGAGGAAGTTAATACCCTAACCCTAGATGGCTATTGGACTATGTTAAATATCGAGTCTCTAGAAGGAGAGGGGGTTCCATTATTTTGCATTGTAGCTTGTTCCATAGCTGAGAAAAAAATATGAGAGTGGTATTATTTGAGAATAACATAGGAGGAGCTATTTTGTAGAAACCATACAGACCATAGTGTCAAAAGAAACTCCACAAAGAGTGCCTCTTTATTTGTACTTGCATTTGAAAGAAAACAGAGCAGACAAGCCTCACCTTCTAGTTGGGTTTTCTCCCATATTGGGTTTCCCAGGTCATATCTTGTGTTTATTTGTGGATGGTGTGTGTATTATTTATTTTCTCTA
>JZKD02S0544110.1:598571-611869 GCA_000966675.3 Picea glauca
AAACTCTTCATGGTTTCTTCAATGTCTGGGTGAGTCTCAACATTTCTTCCTTCATTAGACTCAACTTCTTGAAAATGTGATGAAACCTCCATGGTAATACTTACTAAGACTAATTGTCTGTAATTGTTTGAACATTATTAAATTTGAGTCTCTCTCTCTCTCTCTCTCTCTCTCTCTCTCTCTCTCTCTCTCTCTCTCTTATTATTTTGGTTTAAACAAAAATAAATCAAAATAACCTATTATTTTGGTTTAAACATAACATCTAAACTATTATCATTCCCTTTTCATTGAGCTCAAAAAATCCCTAGTGTTGTAACACTGCTCAGTTGGAGTTACTTCACACACACCTAGGATTTATTTTTCCTAAGGTTTTTCCTTGTTTATTAGTCATAATTAGTCATTATCCAGTCTCCTATATTTTAAGGGAGAATATTCCACCTGGAGAATATTATCTTTTAGTTGACACTTCAGTTTGACTAGTTGAGTTGAGTCTATATGCTGCATTGGTTTTTTCACCATGCAACATTGGGATCATCACCATGCTAATGCGCACTTTCCTTGGGATCATCACCAAACTAGTTCATTACCCTTGATTCCTTGATCTACTCCTCACTACACTCTTTTCCGGTTAACTGAAGACTGGTTGACTAGTTAACTCAGTTAGGTGGTGGTTCACTCTCGTAACTACCTGAGAGACTAGACTAGGTGGTAGTTCACTCCCGTAACTGTTGGTGTGTGTCCAGATCACTCTATACCACCACTATGGTGCATTGGTTCTCCTCTAGTGCACATTCATTGAGTTATACAAAGTATATCATGTGTAAATTATTCATTATTCATTACGGTTAATGAGAATTCTTCCATTCTTTCTCTCCTTCTTCTTCTTTCTCAGTTTCTCTCTGCAAATGTGTGTATTTTTTTCTATCTTGATATATTCTATGCAGGTTCAATACATTTACATGGTATCAGAGCCGATAGACTGCTAAGAATAATCTACACCAAAAAATTTTGCAGGTACAAAATATTGAAGACAGCAGAAAGATGGATTTCCAAAAAGAATTCATTCTTACACCTTACAACTACTTTGCATGGAAGGATAAATTAGCCATACATCTCCGAACCAAAGGAGTGTACAGGTTAAACTTGAATACAGATGCAGAACCAACATCAGCCATAGAAAAATCCAAGTACTTAAATCGAATGGATGAAGCACTCGAAACAATTTGCAGTCCTATTTCTCCCGATCTCTTTTTTCACATATCTTCCTATAAGAAGCCTGGACCACCTTGGAAGGGATATTTGAAAAATAGGATGAGATGAGGGGACACATGTTGGAGATGGAATTGCTCACATTAGATCCAAAAATCTTTGACAATATCCAAGATTTCCTTACAAAATTCAAGGATTTACTGTCACAGCTCAAAGCTTGCGGGGTTGATAAATCTAAGGAGGAGAAACAAATGGTTCTCACAATTCTCTCCAAACTTGGTCCTAAATTATCTATATTCGTTTCCACATTCCATTCAGTTAGATTCTCCCTTGGAGCCACCTAGAGGATTCCTTCTCTTGAGGACATTATCGAATCCTTGACACAAGAGAAAACCAACCTCGCCAACATGGGAAAAATCAAAGGCCCAAAGGCGCATGCACTTACTGTGAAAGATGGCAGCCAAAAATATCAGAAATATAAATATAAATACAAAAGGAAAGCTCATGCACATTAGAAGAAGGAAGGGTACAAGAAACCCTTCACCGATGCCTCCGGATCCAAAGGGGAAAAGGGAAGAAAAGGGGAGAAATGAACATATTGTCACAAAGGATTCTGTTGAGTAGATTTAGTGCCTTCAATGAGTAGAATGTTTATGACTCCATTGCCCTTTGGTGTAGCCTATTGATCTGCAGTTTTCTTCCCTCTCCCTTTCTTTCTCCATCTTGTTGATCCACCTATTCAAAACCAAACTTATGATGTTAACACATAAACTTGATCATTTTCTCCAAGGATTATGTCATACCATCAACTAACAACCTCCTCAGAGTGTGCAAGCTATATTTGAGTCGGCATTGTGAACTAGTTAAGGAAGAGGGTTGGAGGTTAGGCATCTTGTAGGCATCTGAGTGAAAATCTAAAATTACCAGCATCAACCTCATAGCCATCAGGTACTCCATGAAATGTTTTGTCTTGTTTGGAGGTCAGGAAGGGTTTGTCTAATTTATTTTCCTTTGTCTCTACAAACTAGCTCAGGCATTGTGAATTTATACAGGTGCTACGAAATGCGCTATGGAATGTGTTGTGGAATGTGCTATGAAAACTTTGTTCTAGGACTGTTGAACTGGTATTTTGACCCGCTGACTTCTAGGAAGATTTTTGGGTGAACCAAGATGAATTTTCAAAATAAAAAGGAGGTCATTGTCAAGAATGGAACCATGAACATTAAACTCTTGCATTCTTCACATAGGTGTCACGGATTTGGAGATTTGAAGGGATCTTTGAGCTCTATTTTTTAGTTTTCATGATTTCCTATTTGAGGCATGTTTTTACGACACGTATTCCGTCCAGTTGGAGAAGAATTTCAAAAAACCGAGAGAGGTTTTTATTTAGAACGAGCTTATCTACAAAAACCATTCTCAGATATTACACATTTGTTATGGTTTGAGAATTACAAGTGGCGTTTTGAAGCCTATTTTTCAGAATTTCACCTCCTGAAAAGGAGGAAATCAATTAAAACTTGTCATTTTCTGTTTGTAACTGTTTATATTTTGTGAAAGAGGATGGAATTCGAATTGCAATGATATCATACCTATCTAGGATATAATATAGGAATTATAATTCATTAGTGTGTTGGTTTTGGGATTTGTCTGGGCTCTGCTCAACTTTTGGAGACGGAAACCACCTGCCAATGTAATGAAGACTTGTTTATTTCTTTGAATATTAATGTAGAAGATATCTTTTTCTAACGTAAGATTCATTATGGTGTCAATGTTTAGAATTTTTTCCTTGTTTATGTGTCTTGCATGTAGCACTAATCTAAGAGTAAGTGATAGGAATTCATCAATATTTGATGCTCTTCTCACAGTAGATGATGCTTGTTATGTGTTTATGATTTTTTTCTCGAAATTCATCCTCGCTTGATGCTTTGTTTCATTAATCAATTCTATGTGTTAATTCCTCTAAAACTACATGTAGAGATTCATCCATTGTTATATGCCTCTCTTGTAGTGGATTATATGTTAATGTGTAAATGGTTATTCCTTTCAGAATTAATCCTTGATAGATGCTTTGTCGGGTAAGCTTCACTCTTGTCTTCGTTCCTCTAAAGTTGCAGCTGAGAATTCATCCTTTGCTAGATGCTCTCTCCTGCAATGGGATTATCTCCCTTTTCAAACTGACTTTTTATTATTACAACCTTCTGAACATGGTGAATAATTTTCCTCAATGTTTTCATGGAGGTTTCATCCTGCATTAGTTGTAAGCCATTGAGATTCAAGTTCTGACTCCATTGCCCAATAGACTCTTTCCCAAGTTTGTCAAACCATCAACCCTTATAAAAAAAAAATCTTCCTATAAAAAATCTGACCTTCTAAGTGCTATTGTTGAATATCTTTGAGTGTGAAATCCTTTGGCTATTGAGAGAGCCCTCTCTGACTATATTAGGTTAGAATATAGTCTAAAGTAGGTTGAAATGGTTACCTTTGGGATTTACTACCACAACCATAGGAAAATCACAGAGTG
Organism: Picea glauca; assembly: GCA_000966675.3. Taxonomy (NCBI): domain Eukaryota; kingdom Viridiplantae; phylum Streptophyta; class Pinopsida; order Pinales; family Pinaceae; genus Picea; species Picea glauca. Next base: position 602,302 of record JZKD02S0544110.1, read on the forward strand.
ATAACAGATTCCATCCAGAATCTTCATGCATGCAAAAACAAATAGATCTAATGACTCAAATACTTCAGTAAAACAACCTTGGAGATTGCATCCCCAAGGGTTCCAAGAAGAAGAAGCCAGAAGATCAAAATCCCAAGAAAGGCAATTCTAGCCATGCCTTGATTTCCATCAACTCCTCTCCTGATGATTGGATCGTAGATTCGGGAGAATCACATCACATGGATACCTCAAAAGAAGTATATTTTTCATTGGATGCATGCAAAGGTCTTCATATTCTGATGGGGGACAACTCTTCATTCGAAGTCACTAACAAAGGAAGGATTGAACTCACCAACGGAAGCTTCGAGAATGTGTTGCATGTTCCCAAACTTTCCTTCAACCTTATTTTCATGTATCAGATGATGAATTCTGGCACCAGAAAAAAATTCATATTCACACCAAATGTCGTGGACATCTATGACATGCAAACCAACTCCAGGGTTACAACCGGTGAGGTAAATCATCAGTCTATATTGTATACTTTTTCTGAATTCATTGAACCTGATTTTTCTTTACTTCTTACTCATGCTGATGAAAGTAGTAGGATATGGCACGAAAGGTTTGGACATTTGAATTTCAGATACTTGCAACAACTTAGCAAGAAAATATTGATTGATAGTCTACCAGACATCCATTTATCCAAGGGAGTATGTGAGGGATGTGTTCTCAGAAAACACCCTCAAGAGAAATGCGACAAAGGAAAGTCTCAGAGAGCTTCAGTGCCTTTAGATCTGATCCACAGTGACCTTATGGGTCCTTTTCTGCATCCATCTATTAGTAAAGAAAGGTTTTTTCTTGTTTTTGTTGATGATTTCTCACGTTTTACATGGATTTACTTTCTCAGGAAAAAATTTGAGGTCTTTCAACACCTCAAAGATTTCAAAGCCCTGGTTGAGACACAGTCCTGAAAGAAGATCAAAGTCCTCTAAACTGATAATGGGGAAGAATATGTAAATCATGAGATCCATAATATTTTCCATGAGGCAGGGATTTAGTTGCAACACGCAATTCCCTATACTCCACAGCAAAACAGAGTTGTTGAGCGGAAAAACAGATCTCTAAAGGATATGGCATCTTGCATGTTGCATGCAAAGTCACTACCACATAGACTATGGGCCGAAGCACTTAATTTTGCAACATAAATCCAAAACAGATATCCCCATAAATCTATCAAGGATAAGACCCCCTACGAGGCTTGGAGCAGCCTCAAACCGGAAGTGACCCACTTTCAGATTTTCGGTTCTCGTGCATGGGCCCAGATTCCCTCTCAAAAGATGAAGGCACTTGATCCACAGAGCACTAAGTGTATGTTTGTTGGATACCCCGACAATGTGAATGGATATAGGCTTATTGATCTTTCCTCAGACTGGCTCATCATTGACCATAATTTCCAATTCGAGGAAAGTGTCTCACATGTACCTCAGCAGCCACATGTAGACACCTTCATTCTTCCACATGTCTGAGATGATGAGCATGCACATGATGACTCTTCTTCAGGTGAGAGTTTTGATTCAAAGGACTCAGATGATTCATATTCAGATTTAGTACAGTCAGATGCAGATTCAGAGCATCCAGATGTAGCTGCAGAGCCAGAGCAGAGGCCCAAGTGGGCACAAACTACTCTTGAGGATGTTGGGGATCTCCTTGGTGATCCGACCGATACTAGGAGGACTCGATCTGATTTTGAGGAGCCTCATGTTGCACTCACTTCCACTCAACCATTTCCCTCCAAGCATTGTTTCTTGGTTTAGTCTTCAGATCCATAGTCTTATGGCGAGGTTGTTGGAAATCCCTTTTGGGAATTCATCATGTAGGAGGAGTACAACTCCCTCCTCGAGAACCAGAATCGGTATCTGGTTCCCCTTCCTTCTGGATGGAAACTTGTCAGATGCATATGGATCTATAGGAACAAGAGCATAGCAGATAGACAGATTAGCAGATACAAAGACATGCTTGTTTCTAAATTCTTTCAGCATGTGCATGGTATTTACTATGATGAGACCTTCACTCCAGTGGAGACGATGGATTCCATACGATTGGCACTTTCCATTGCGGCAACCAAGGGATGGGAATTCCATCATATGGACGTGAAGAATGCATGTCTTCACGGTGATCTCCCTGAGGATATCTATATGGAGCAGCCCCAGGGATTTTTGCAGGACTCATCATTGGTTTTTCGACTGAAGAAGTCCCTTTATGGCCTCAAGAAGGCTCCTAGGCCATGGTATGCCAATATGGACTCCTACCTGCTGTCACAGAACTCTGTACATTGTAAATCAGACCTGAATGTCTACATGCTCAAGGTGGCTAATTCACTTCTACTCTTAGTGTTGTATGTTGATGATTTGTTGATCACTGGTTGCTCGACTTCAACGATTGTTGTAGTCAAGATGATTCTACATGACAGGTTTTCGATGAAGGAAATGGGTCTGCTACACTTCTCCCTTGGACTCGATATCATTCAGGATGCGTCAAGCATCAAACTGTCTTAGGACAAGTATGCACAAGATCTCCTTGAGAGATTTAACATGAAAGACTCCGACTCCTTTCCTATCAGGAGTCAAACTTGAGGATGGAGGGGATAATCCACTGGTTGACAGCAAACTATACAGACAGCTAGTGGGGAGCTTGTTGTATCTCACACACTCCAGACCAGACCTCTCCTATGAAGTTGGTGCATTTTCAAGGTTCATGTAGGAGCCACATGAGCTACATTGGAAGGATGCAAAGTCTATCCTTCGATACTTACAGTGCACCATCACCTTTTGAATTCATTATGTAGCAAACTCTACATTAGATATCATCAGTTTTACTGATTTTGACTGGGCTGGCAATAGCATTGATGGCAAGTCCACATCTAGTTACTCACTCAGTCTTGGTTCCGGGCCTATCTGTTAGTTGAGCAAGAAGAAAGATGTCATTTCTCTATCTTCAATCGAGGCATAGTACAAAAGGGTAGTTAACATAACCATCGATGTTATGTGGCTACAAAATTTTCTCACTAAGTTGGGCATTCAATTTCACTGGCCGATCATCATCTGGTGTGACAACTAGGGCACTCTGAATTTATGCAGAGATCCAGTTCAGAGGCAGCAGACGAAGCACAACGAGATCCACATGCACTACATCAGGGACTTAGTACACAAGGGGATCATCGACCTACAGTTTTGTCCTTCAACATAACAGATGGTAGACATCTTCACCAAGACCTTCACTGAGTAGAAGTTCCATTCTCTGTGAAGTTGTCTTTGAGTGAAGGACATAGTTTCCTAGCAACTGTAGTTATTCTTTTTACATACATTATACCTTGAGGGGGGGTGGGGGGTTTCCCATGATGTTTTCCCTCTTTCCTCACTTTATTTTCAGTGTATCTTTTGTATTTGGGTACCTAACATGGCCTCGTTGCCGGGACCCATTCTCTATTTTCACCATAGTGATGTTTAGGGGGGGTGTTAGAGTTACTTCACACACACCTAGGATTTATTTTTCCTAAGGTTTTTCCTTGTTTATTATTCATAATTAGCCATTATCAAGTCTCCTAAATTTTAGGGGAGAATATTCCACCTAGAAAATATTCTCTTTCAGTTGACACTTCAATTTGACTAGTTAAGTTGAGTCTAGATGCTGCATTGGTTTTGTCACCATGAAACATTGGGATCATCACCATACTAGCGCATTACCCTTGATTCCTTGATCTACTCCTCACTACACTATGTTCATTCAGTTAACTGAAGACTAGTTGACTAGTTAACTCAACTAGGTGGCAATTCACTCCCGTAACTGCTTGAGAGACTAGACTAGGTGGAAGTTCACTCCTGTAACTGTTAGTGTGTGTCTAGATCACTCTAGACCACCACTATAGTGTATTGGTTCTCCTCCAGTGCGCATTCATTGATTTATACATAGTATATCATGTGTAAATTATTCATTATTCATTACAGTTAATGAGAATTATTCCATTCTTTCTCTCTTTCTTCTTTCTCAATTTCTCTCTACAAATGTGTGTAGTATTTCCTAGCTAGATCTATTCTGTGCAGTTTCAACACATTTACATGCTCTAGTTTTTGTCTAGTACTAGTCAAGTGTTGAACCAAGAATTTGATACCATTTTTTCACTTACCCAACCCCATAAACACTATTAGGATGGTGGGGTGTACACAATTTTCTTGATTTCCCACTACATTTACTTTTCTTAAACACAACTCTGATCCCAATTTTTGGCTCATAAGCCAAATCTTAATTCCAATATCTTTCTAATGACTATGTTATTTCTCAATTCTGAGCTTGGAGCAAGAAGTTATGGCCCCCAGTAGTTCTTAAGCCTCTTATCAACTTAGTTGTGTCAACATGCCTAAATGGCACGACACATGCCAGCTGACATGGCATAGCCACTTATGCACAAAAATGCCATCGTGGACCCTATCCATGTCATTGTTTGTACACTTTGTCTGTATGGTCAACATAATTAAATTGTACGGATATATTTCTAGTACAACTCTTTTTGTTTATTGCATCATTGCAAGCTTTAGCCTCTGATGATATCACATCACCACAATTTTCTCTTTCTTGCCGTGAACTATTTATCGCATCACTAGAATTTTTGTTTCTCTACGATAAAGGAAACCTCACATCATCATAATATTTTATTTCCCATTGTTTATCGAATTAATACAAAAATTTCCTTTTTGCATTGCTGTGATTCATCGAATTGCATCCATCTTTAGATCTTTGCAACACATGACCCTTTCTTTCCTTTTTCCCTTAATAATTTCTATGTCTTGCAATGTATCACATTGCCGAAAAGGTTCCTTATTTATGGTGTATCACACCAAAAATGTTTATTTCGATACATCACATTGCAACAAAGATATCATGTAGCCATACACAATAATTTTCCCATATTTTCTTCAAAAATTCCTAATTCTTGATTGCTTGTTGCGAGGATGAAAACTTCCTCCCTTTTGATGTATCACATTAAAAAACACTTAAGGTGTGATACATCACACCCCTCGATATTTTCATTGATTCAATAATTCAAGAAGGGAAATAGATGTCGTGTCACATGAAAATTATTTTTGTATCATACATGTTGTATCGCATGAAAATAATTTTCATGTGATATGCCAAACTTCCTCAAGTTTTTCCTAAAAAAAAAAAAGTTTTAAACTCATCAATATGAAAGGTATTCATAGTGTCAATTGAATAATACTTTGGGCACTTATTTAAGGTTAAAACAAGACATCGACTCCAGAGACAAATTTTGGGTGCCACTTGGGGGGACACTAGTTTGAGTTCATTTCTCAGTCATAAGGCCTAGTTAATTTCTGAACAAAACTCGAGCAATGTTTCTTCAGGAAATCCACAAAGAATCTTCTAAGTAACAAAATTTTCAAGATAAATTCTTTAGAAATAATTACTAAGGTTTTCAAAGGCATTCTACAACCAATTGACACATTCCACAAGTAAACCATTTGTAGAGAAATCATAGCGCTAAGGCATGGGTAAGGACGGTTTTTTTTTTAATAATGGTTACATGCCACATTGCATAAGGCATAGGAGACAAGACATAAACTATTTTCTAACTAAGGGAATCACATGCATAACACCTAAAAATCATTCAAATTCCCATACTAGAAAACATCAGAATCCATTACATGTTATTTAATCTCAACACTTGAAGAAAATATAATTACCTATCTATATTTCCATCAATTGACTTGATAAATATAAGAATTTAATTGTAGATTTGTTGTAACATAAATCTTAAAGAAGAATAACTAGTGAATTTAAATAAACTACTCACACAAAATTACAAAAGGACTTTTCCCTTCCATTTTTTAACCGAATAATATAACTTCTCTTCACAGGCTAGAAAAATAGATCATTTTTCACATAGGGGCATAGAGCATACGATCTTTCTCACCAATTTAAATATGCATGTGAATTTATAGAGAAGGAATTAAACACTTATCTGTTTGAAATTTGTTGTCTAGATAACTAATTGAGGGTGAGCGGTTTTCAACCCAACCATAGGCTTTGTTGCATACAAATCTATGTACAAATAGCCACCCCCTAGATAGGCCATGATACCACAAGGGAGAAATTGACACTCTCGGGGATTTTCTGGGAAGTCTCTCATCTTGCCACGGGATTTTAATTACTTGGGAACAAACTGTTGATTTCTTAGGAACATAAAATATCTTTTGGGCACCCCAATTCCTACCCAACATAGTACAAGGAGATAAATCCCTTCTCTTCTACATAATCCCTCATAATCCTCTCCCTCTAGTGCTCTTCACCCAACAAGGCCCCAACTATAGTTCTGTAACTCCAACAATTTTCCTAAATTTCATACTCTTCTCAAGGTGGTAAATACATTTTTTCTTGGCTAGTATTCCTCACACACTATGGCTGTATCTTTTTCTTTGATTTCACTCTATTTTTCTTCACTTCCTTCCTTCCCAAAACAAAACTCTCTTCTCTACTCAAATTCCTCGCTATTTTTCCCATGTATGCTTTGAATCTCACCATTCCCAAAACTTATTGTACTCAGCCATACCTCAATAACTTGGTGACACAACTCTCTCACCCACCTCTTACATGTATTTAATGATACAATTCCCATCATATGGGTACTTTCTCATGATCTCATAATTTGGTGAGATGGCTTTCTCATTAACTTCCTTATATGCATTCAATGATTGGCTTTGGATAAGTCAAAGGAAGAAATAGGTGGTAATTCACAAAAACAAAAATTAGCCTCACACATAATAGTTCAGTAAGGGCAGATTGGGATTTTTGACTTGTAGAACCTCCTTTTGTCCCCCTCTCTTTTTCCCACTCATGGTTTCATGGCCCCTATAGGTGCTTGTGCTCAGTCAGCTATTTGGTTTCTTTATTCACTGAAAAATAAAAATATATATAATGTTCAATATGTCTAGATCACCGTGGCATGGTAAGAAAATATACATGTCGAAATAAAAACAATGTTAAACATAATTAATTACAAATTTAATCAAGGAATAAAATTGCGGAGATTACAATGCCTCCCAAAATCCTTTTGTTGAACCTACATCCTAATACATATTTCCAAATAGAAAACCCCTATTTTTACTAGATACCAATTTTTATACCTCTAATACCTATAAACCCCATGTACCTCGCATCCCGCCAATACCTACAATATATTGACTTTGTTTTTCATAATTTTATAGCCTCGTTTATGAATGAACACAATAAGATATTGGTCAATAAGGTGAATCCCCCATGATAGAGGTAGAATGAGACAGAGGGAACATCTATGATTGGAAGAGTCTAAATGTCATGTAGGTTTGGAGTATTTAAACCTTGCTAGAGCTAAAGCATGTAATGATAATTGCATATATGAAAATGGAAATTGTGAGCAAGGGAAATATGGGCATGCATGTCCAGGAGAGTTATGAGGCCTTGAGAGTATTACAAGAACCAACGATAGTCATCTAGGATTCAAAGGTCATCATAGAATATGTGAACATAGAGGAGGGGCACCAATAGAAGCCATATAGATTCATATTGCAGAGAGAAAGGCATCGTTCAAATTTCAATGCTTGTCATTCACTTAATCTTACGTTTTCATCTAAATTTTTAATTGGTATCTTTTGTTCCCACATTTGATAAAGAAATGTATTTTGGTCGTATAATTTTATCTCATTGTCAAAATATGGGAATTAAGCCTAACTCAATAAGGTTGTGATCCATAGCTACATAAGAACACTGAGAGACCTTAGTTAGTGTGTGTTTTCTACGAGGCCACGTTAAGTGTGTATGTTCTCTAACAACCACCACGAACCAATAATGGATAGTTAGAATTGAAAAAACGCAATGTCTTTGTTTTAAAGTGTTGAAAAATATCCAATTTAGCCCAACATCCAAAAAACTTGTATCTCCTTCCTTTTTGCGATGTATCCATCCCTAATTTCCTTCAACGTTCCCTTTCCAAGTTTTTGGAATATGCTAGTATATACTCCAAAATTATGTTTAATTCTTCAATCTTTTTAAAAAAAAATTCAAAAACATAGTAAGATAACAATACCAATGAGGAATGCAATCTTTACTTTAAATTTACCCTTTCAATTTTATTTTGATGAAGTCCACATTTTGGACAGTTTAGTTTACAAAATATTTGTGCACAAAACATACATGTTGATGTGGAACAATACATGCTATTTTTGTTTCTGACATATTGTCACTATTAAAAGTCAATTATTCTTTTCAATGTCTCATACAACATCTTACATCTTGACTAGATAGTTTTTTGTGTATTTGGAATTTAACTTGTTGTAGCTACATTGCTTTGCCTTGTTGTCATTTTTATTAACTAACAATTTCTTCTAAAGGTGCCATGCCACCGTATAAATGCTATTGTAAGAAAATTGTTTTGAAATGTAGATAGCTAATGCATGATGATAGGGCATCAAGCTAGCCAAGAGTTGAGGGACAATGCATGTAACCATCATGGAATTTGTAAACATTGTGTAGTAGAATCCTGAAGAGGTTGAGGTTCAAAGAGAATGGTGAAGGAGGAGGATTGAGGAGGATATAAAATGACACGATCAAGGGAAGCAATGAGAAGGATTGAAGGAGGAGGATATCCAATGTCATGATAAAGGGAAGAAATGAGAATGATCGGAAATAATATTATAGGAATTTGAAGGCATGCATATATTGATTATGCATATATGCTAAAGGTTGTGATGCCCAGTGGTGCAAGAAAATGCATGTTTTTTATTATTGACCGTGGTTACTAGGAGTGCATGTTTTAATGCACCCTAGCAAGTCACTTTTATGTCTCAAAAGTTCCATGAGAAGGGGTGTTTCTATTTCTTTTAAAGTGAGTTAGAACAATGTTGAAAGTTATGCATGAGGTGAAGGACAAAGAATCATGTAGAGGGTAAATCATTTTGGTAAACTTGTACCTTCCACTTATCGCATCAAATGTCGCCACCCATATGCTATACAAGTTTCCGAAGAAGGTTGAATGTTTTTAATGTATATCCATGTTTCACTAAAAAAATTTAATAGAAGTGTTTCTTCCCTCCTTGTTTTTCCAAAAATTAATAGAAATATAACTTCCCAAATCTAGAAAGACTATCTAACTTAACCTCAGAATCCAATTGTTTTCAATTAAAGAATTCATTAGTAGGATTATATGTAATTCTCCATACAAATAGTAGAACTGGTATTTATTGTACATAGTTCTTCTCCATCGAGGAGATGAAGTGAATTGTTTTTAACTTCATAGGAGTAGTAATTATTTTATATAATTCTTCTCATTCTCCATAGAAGTAGTAATTAAGTGAATTGTTTTTAACTTCATAGTAATAGTAATTATTGTACACAATTCTTCTGATTCTCCATAAAAGTAGTAATTATGGTACACGATTATTTTCCATTTAAACTAAGAAGGTGAAGTGAATTGTTTTTAACTCCATCGGAGTCATAATTACTGTGCACAGTTCTTCTCCATCTAAAATAAGGAGTAGGTGAATCA
>JZKD02S0544110.1:635014-650411 GCA_000966675.3 Picea glauca
GATTATGCTATGATTTTGGTACTAACACTGCCCAAAACCGAATAAACGATGACAAAACCTTCAGCAACACGGTGCCCCCGTGTGTGTTCCATTATTGGGTGTTGACCCTGGTACTTCTAGGAGGGGTGGAGGTGTTTCCCACCATGTATCCTCCGAAACTTGAAGTACTGGGAGGACGGTGCAGGTGCACGCTCCCCAAGACATGTGATGAGGATCGTCAGTTACCTGCTAGGGAAGCTTGGTCGAGATAGCGACACTTCCACTTACAGGTTCTATTTGGAGTTAGGCCAATATAGTTGGTGCTCCAAGATGGTCTAGCAAAGGACGGATAGGATGGGAGACGGAAGTAGGTTAGGGAGGAAGGATGAGTAGATAGTTGAGACAAATGGGGATCTGTTCTGTGGTGGAATTTGATGGAAGAAAAATGTGTATATATGAATATTCTTTTACGAAATCAAAACATAGCTGTTTAAAACAAAATTATTGAACTCGACAATTGTAATAAAAGGAATTCTCACACAAAAAATGATTGTGGTCTTTTATAAAAGACTAGCCTTGTTGACTGGATTGAATGCTTGCATACATTATTAAAGAATGGCAGTTTGATTATTAGTACATGCATGAGATTTGCATGTACTAGCTACACATGCATTCCTCATACACGTACACTAGTATGTATGAACTGTTTGACTTACTTACTGATAATATCAGTCCCTTGCTGTGAATGTATGAACCATGCTCTTTTCCCTGTACCGTCTGATACCCTAACTTTGGGACGAAGTTTCTTGAAGGGTGGGTGTATGTAACGCCCCTAAACTGATAATTGATTAAAGATTATTAAGCAAGATTTAATTAAGGAAGAATTATAGTTAATAAAATAACATTGATTGCAGACTGCATTCAATGATCTGATAAACCAATTTAAAAGACAGTCAGTAAGAATGGAGATAAGAACCGAGTTACGTATGCACAGAGTTGCGTATGCAGGGTGCGGGAGCCCATAAATACCGAGGCAATAAAATTTATTGGGGGACGCAGGTCAGAGGACGCGTGGAAGGGGTTGGTGGTAGAGTTACTGCGTGAGGCGGCTGGGAGGAATAAGGGAAGGGAAGAGGGGGATGGGCAGGGGATTCACCGGGGGAATGGATGCTGCTAGCTGCGAGCTAAGAACCATGATATTTTGCCGTGAGCAGATAGATTCTGCGTTTAGCTGTGAGTAGCGAATTGTTGCGCTTTAATTGTATTGGCTGCGGGCCTGTGATATTTCCTGTGGACTGTTATATTCTCTGTGGACTGTTGGCTTGCTGTAAGCAAGAAACAAAATGTTCTAGACTGTGGCTTTGATTAGGAGAGGCACCGAGTTGCTAAAGGTTTTGGGCACGGAGGGCCAAGATATCCGTAGATATCCTGGAGATAGGTAGTTTTCCTAGTTGGCAGGGAGGACAGTAGTTTTGGGCAGTTATTTGCTTGTTTGTGGCAGGGTTAACCTGTGTATCAGCAGGAGCAGAAGTAGCAAGGCAACATAAATTAGCATCAGTATCAGGTATTTGTCAAGTTATGCATTTATCTCATTTTACCAGAAAGTTATTACCCTGTGATAAATCTAAATTACCGAAACTGTTGTTGAGAAAATAAATATATGCTGTGAAATCGTTATCTCCGTTTAGAAAATGAATTGTTATGAAATTAAATTAATGCTTAGAATGATATGGGCATTACAACTATAATAACCATGGACAAATGCATGAAAGGTCAGCATGCACATGAGAAAACAACAGAAAAAAATAAGAGACAGATCACCAGTATGGGATGTAGTGCGGTGATGCGGCCATGCAGAAGGCGCCAAATGTCGTGTCCCCGGGAGGAGGAAGCTCCTCCTCGACTGGTGTCCGATCCAGCTGCATGGCATCCTCCGTATGTGATGGCACGTGCTCTTCCTTCTGGACGTCCTTTGGTTGTCATGGAAGCATCTTCTCCTCGTTGTCTGCCTCTGCGTGGACCAAAGTTTCCAGTGCCAACACTGGTGTGGAGGTTGTTGTTGGTTAGGTTGTTATTGCTTGGCCTTCCTCTGGTGGGAGGTGATGAGCACCCTATAACGCGGAGATCAACTGCAGGAGTTGAGAGGATTTGATGTCCAAGGTCTCTAGGCAGAACTGGAGGTCGTCCATGTCGTGACGTAGGTCTAATACTAGGCTTTGCACCAGTGCAAGGCCTGTTTTCCACTCACATTCTGGGTCAGTGTTGGAACTGGCTCGAGATTGGGGTTGTCGTCGTGAATTTTGACTAGCTTTCATACCATCCATCTGAAATTGGGCGTCGTGAGGCTGGTCCTGAAGCGACTGGGTGGTCAGAGAGTTGGGAGGAGCCAAAGGGCCTGGGTGTGAAACAGATGTCGAATTGCGTAAAGGTCCTCGGTTGTATTCAAGTGAGGGCCCTGAGCAGTCCAACCCCTCCATTCTATTGGCAAAGGACATAGAAAGGGCGGGAGAGAAGCGGTAATTTGAGTCGAATACGCCAGGGATGAGGACGAGGTGGCCGAAGAGGAGTAGGATAGCAGTGAGGGAGCAGGCGGGGGACAAAGGACCAGGCGAGGCCGATTTGGCTGGTAGGTTGACCCATGTTTCGACTTCCCTCATTGTCGAGGCATCTCTAGGACAGTGGGAGAGAGAAAATGCGCTAGCAACAGAGCAAGAGAGGACAAAAGCAAAACAGGGAAAGGCTGGGCAGGAGGCCTAGCTCTTAGAATAAAAATCAGGAAGGAATGAGCCATCTGGAGCTGTTGGAGCAATTGAAATAGGCCGGGGAGCTGGTGAGGTTCCATAAATGGCTGCACGTGCAGAGTAAAGGCCTACTAAGGTCTGTCGAAAGGATGTGAAGGAAGAGCAGGGCAAACTAAGAGTAATGGCTCCCTGCCTCGAGCGAACTAAAGTTAAAGTCATGAGACACATGGGCAGGAAGTTGAAGTACATGGGTACGTGGGCAAAAATCGAAAAAAAATTGTGGTAATGTTTGTTACTAGGTTTGTTGACAAAAAACACAAAAACAATTAGCATTCCTGGCTTATTTTGTTTAAAATAAGAGATCGTGGACACAATAGAAATTGAAATTTATGAAATGAAAGGTTCCTAGACAGCATAATTTATACACAAAATATGTAATTTTACAAAGCGGAGCCCTCATTCAATACTTAGCCAGTTTTTGGATGGCGGGTTCTCGGGATGTCGGGCTCAAAATTGGGCTTCTGTTCTTCCATGCCCTACAAAAAGCACTGATAGTTCTGCGATATACAAACTGAAAATCGGACTTGCGAACTATTAGAATTTTAAGGGCATCGTGTCCAAAAAATTTGGCATTCCCAAAATAGTATTCTTTACATATGTTTTACATACACTCGTGGACAAAAAACACAAAAAAATAGTAGTAACGTCTGTTACATAGGTTCGTGGAGAAGTGTTTGGTGCAAAATTGACATAGGTTCGCGACTGATACTTGACATACAAACTGGCATACTAATTCGTGAATTAGTTTTCTTTAAAATAAGCGCTGGTGGATACAAAAGAAATTGAAATTTATCAAGTTATAGGTTCTTGGACAGCATAAATTATACATATGAAATCTGTAATTTTATAAAGTAGATGTTTACTTTTTAAGATATGAAATATGTACTTTTATAAACTATGGGAAAGAGATTCCATACTTGGCAGTTTTTTGGATCACGGGTTCTCGGGTTGGCGCATTGAAAATCCGGCTATGTTGTTATGTCCCCTACAAATAGCACCCAGAGTTATGTGACATACAAATTGACAATTGGAGTTGTGGACTATTTGAAATTTAAGGGCGTACATATGTTACAAAAAAACTAGCATTCTCGAACTAGTTTTCTTTAAAAGAAGGGTTCCTAGACACAGGAAATTGAAAATCGTGAAATTATAGGTTATTGGACACCATAAATTATAGATACCAAATATGTTATTTGATTAAGTAGATATATAGAGCATGTAGGCTATTGTGATGGCAGGCTGGAAATTGGGCTTGTGTTGTTCTGTGCGGTATAAGCAATACCGATTTAGTTTCGTTTAAAACAAGGGCTCCTGGACAAAAGAAATTGAAATATATGAAATTATAGGTTTATGGACAGGAGAAATTATACATATCAAATATGTAATTTGATTAAGTAGATATATAGAGCATGCACGGAAGCTTGATTTCGGGTTGTCGGGATGTTGGGCTGAAAATTGGGCTTCTATTGTTGCGTGGCCTACAAATAGCATTGAGACTTCCACGATATACAAATTGACAAGCGGTCTTGCGAACTATTTGAATTTTTTGATCGCGGGTTCTCGGGTTGGCGGGCTGAAAATCGGGCTTCTGTTGTTCCGTGGCCTACAAAAATCAAATATGTAATTTGATTAAGTAGATATATAGAGGATGCATGGAAGCTTCATTCCGGGTTGTCGGGGTTGCGGGCTGAAAATTGGGCTTCTATTGTTTTGTGCCCTACAAATAGCATCGAGAGTTCAACGATATAAAAATTGACAATCTGTTTTGCCGACTATTTGAATTTTTGGATCGCGGGTTCTCGGACTGGCGGGCTGAAAATTGGGCTTTTGATGTTTCGTGGTCTACAAATAGCACCTAGAGTTCCGTGATATACATATTGACAATCGGACTTGCAGAGTATTTGAATTTGAAGGAGCTCGTGTCGAATAACCAAATTGAAATAATAAACTCAATAACTTATTTTTCTATCAAAATCAGTTTTCCTTTTTACATATGTTGGTGGACAAAAAAAGAAAAAAAAATAGCACTGACCTCTGTTACATAGGCTGGTGAACATAAGTATGAAAAAAATATCATTTCCAAATTAGTTTTCATTAAAAGAGAGGGTTCTTGACTTAGCTAGTTTTTGGATCGCGGGTTCTCGACCTGGGGACCTGAAAAGTGGGATTTTGTTGTTTTGTGTCCTACAAATAGCACCTAGAGTTTCGTGATATACATATTGACAATCAGACTTGCAGAGTATTTTAATTTGAAGGGGCTTGTGTCGAATAACAAAATTGAAATAATAAACTCGATAACTTATTTTTTCTATCAATAAAATCATTTATAATTAATTAAAACAAGTTTAGCATTCCCAAATTAGTTTTCCTTTTTACATATGTTGGTGGAGAAAAAAAGAAAAAAAATAGTACTGATGTCTGTTACATATGCTGGTGAACATAAGTATGAAAAAAATAGCGTTCCCAAATTAGTTTTCTTTAAAAGAGCGGGTTCTTGACTTAGCCAGTTTTTGGATCGCGGGTTCTCGGGTTGGGAACCTGAAAAGCGAGATTTTGTTGTTCTGTGTCCGACAAATAGCACCGATAGTTCCGCGATATACAAATTGACAATCGAACTTATGGACTATTTGAATTTTAAGGGGCTTGTGTTCAAAAAATTTAACATTTGCGAATTAGTTTTCTTTACATAAGTTTTACATATGCTGGTGGAGAAAAGGACAAAAAGTATAGTACCAATGTCTGTTACATAGGGCGGTCGACAAAAGGACCAAATAAATAGCATTCTCGAATTAGTTTTCTTTAAAACAGGGACTCATCGACACAAGAAATTGAAATTTATGAAATTATAGGTTCCTGGAGACCATAAACTATACATAGCAAATACGTAACTCTTTATACATACTCTCTATAAAAATCTAGGAACACATAAAAGAAGAAAAAAAAACTAGCATTTCTGAATTAGAGCATGGACGAAACCCTCATTCGATACTCAGCCAGTTTTTGGATCGCGGATTCTCGGGATGGGGACCTGAAAATCAGGCTTATGTTGTTCCATGTGTTGCAAATAACACCAAGAGTTCCGTGATATACAAATTGACAATGGGACCTGCTGACTATTTGAATTTTAAAGGGCTCGTGTCTCAAAAATTTAGCATTCGCGAATTAGGTTTCTTTACATAGGTTTTACATATGGTGGTGGACAAAAGCACAAAAAATATAGTGCCAATGTCTGTTACATAGGGCGGTGGACAAAAGGACCAAATAAATAGCATTCCCGAATTAGTTTTCTTTAAAATAGGGGCTCGTGGATACAAGAAATTGAAATGTATCAAATTATAGGTTCCTGGAGAGCATAAATTATTCTTTAAAACAGGGACTCATCGACACAAGAAATTGAAATTTATGAAATTATAGGTTCCTGGAGACCATTCCTGAATTAGAGCATGGACGGAATCCTCATTCAATACTTAGCCAGTCTTTGGATCGCGAGTTCTCGGGTTGGGGGCTTGAAAATCGGGCTTTTGTTGTTCCATGTGCTGCAAATAGCACTGAGAGTTCTGTGATATACAAATTGACAATGGGACTTGCGAACTATTTGAATTTTAAGGGGCTCGTGTCCCAAAAATTTAGTATTCACGAATTAGTTTTATTTACATAGGTTTTACATATGGTGGTGGCAAAAAGCACAAAAAATATAGTGCCAATGTTTGTTACATAGGGCGGTGGACAAAAGGACCAAATAAATAGCATTCCCAAATTAGTTTTCTTTAAAACAGGGTCTCGTGGATACAAGAAATTGAAATGTGTCAAATTATAGGTTCCTGGAGAGCATAAATTATTCTTTAAAATAGGGACTCATAGACACAATAAATTGAAATTTATGAAATTATAGGTTCCCGGAGACCATTCCCGAATTAGAGCATGGACGGAACCCTCATTCGATACTTAGCCAGTTTTTGGATAGCGGGTTCTCGGTCTGGGGAACTGAAAATCGGGCTTCTGGTGTTCCATGTGCTGCAAATAGCACCGATAGTTTTGTGATATACAAAT
Source organism: Picea glauca (assembly GCA_000966675.3). Taxonomy (NCBI): domain Eukaryota; kingdom Viridiplantae; phylum Streptophyta; class Pinopsida; order Pinales; family Pinaceae; genus Picea; species Picea glauca. Next base: position 641,845 of record JZKD02S0544110.1, read on the forward strand.
TGACAATGGGACATGTGGACTATTTGAATTTTAAGGGGCTTGTGTCCCAAAAATTTAGCATTCGTGAATTAGTTTTCTTTACATAGGTTTTACATACAGTGGTGGACAAAAGCACAAAAAATATAGTGCCAATGTCTATTACATAGGGCAGTGGACAAAAGGACCAAATAAATAGCATTCCCAAATTAGTTTTCTTTAAAAAAGGGGCTCGTGGATACAAAAAATTGAAATGTATCAAATTATAGGTTCCCGGAGAGCATAAATTATACATAGCAAATATGCAATTTTTTAAAGTAGATATTTACTTTTATACATACGAAATATGTACTCTTTTATAAATTACGGGGATGAGATTTTATAGAGCATGCATGGAGCCCTCATTCCATACTTGCACAAAGCTTTGATTCGATACTTAGGCAGTTTTTGGATCGTGGGTTGTGGAGCCGGCGAACTGAAAATTGAGCGTCTGTTGTTCCATGGCCTACAAAGAGCACCCACAGTTCCGTGATATACAAATTGACAAGCGAACTTGCGAACTATTTTAATTTTAAGGGCCTTTGTAGCAAAATTATGAAGGACAGGTGGTCAAGATGCAAGAAATGACATACTCTCTACACGTTTGAGTACAAAAAAAGTAGTGAACACAATTTTATGACATTTATATAAAAAATAATGAAACGTGTTACATATTCCTGGAAATTTAAAGAAACATATATATATATATATATATATATATGAAATATGATATCTCAAATTTGAGTTAGTGATTTATTTCATACTTTATTTTGAAAATGACCAGGCCAGAGAATATATGCATAGGAAAAAAAGAGAATTGAGATCAAATAAATAGAATGACTTCACATTCAGCATAGCTAAAGATAAAAATCTAGGAACACATAAATATATAAGGAGACAAAAGAATAGTTTTATTTGGAATATATGAAAAAAATAATAGTTTGTTACATATCCCTAGAAATGTAAATGCGTTTTTCATATAGACTAGGATTGGGGCTCCCATGGACCATAATAAAAATAAGTACAAGAAATAGGACTATGGAAAGAAGTTGGACACGGTACAATGTGATACCTGAAAAGTAGAAATGGGAAGATCATTTTTTGGCTATAGATTTCTACTCAGAAAAGTTGGAATAACTGGATTGATAAAGAAAGAGCTATGCATTTCCCTGTTGGATTTCGTCGGTGACCCAGTTCAAGTTCTCTTCAATATAGCTTCTAAAGGGGGTGATGTTGATGTCATTGTGGATTTTAATGATGAAAACTTCATTTTCTAATTCGCTTAGATCAATTGAAAGTTTACACAAAGCTTCATCAATGTCTCCACTATGTACCGAATACCGGACTAGCCAGTGGTCCACCTCTTCTTCATGATATTCAATAATCCTGTAAACATTTTCTAAAGACAAGGCCTTCAAATTATCAACTTGTTTATCAAAAGCTTGCTTGGTTGAGGCTAGCAAGTTGAGGATTAAGCTGGGGTCCTGGAAGCCGTTTGTCTTTCCTTCTAGGTCTATTTTGGTGAGCTTTGTGAATAATGCTTCTTTCTTTAATATTGCTTGCTCACATGATTGGACGATGAGATTCAGGTTCTTCACTTTCTCTTTCCAGCATGCTTCTAATTGAGTGAACTGTTTATTGGAAGGGAGATCATGTTTTCTTCTTCTCATCTCTGGCATGTTGTTGACATGAAAGGAAAAAGGGATGACCATGTGCACCTAGAAAGTTTCTTCATTTTTTAAATCCGTCTTCAGAAGTAGGAGCAAGTTATGTGCCCTGCTCCCCAGGGAATCCATATTATGTGATGTTTCCCAGGCCTTAGTAATCAGTTCCATTCTTTTGTTGATATTTTTCTCGACATATCCTCTACAGGATGTGAGGAAGCTGGAGGACCCTTTTAGATTTGTTGCAGGGGTGCACGTAGTAGCATGCATGGCTAGTCCCAAAGAACTATGAAGAAATGGCATAAGAAACAAAGTTTCCTCTAATTTCTTAATCTGGTTCTTTAGTCTAGCATTTTCGGCTTCAATGACTCCAACGGAATCATGAAGAGCATCTCTGGTTTCCATGTGAAGTTGAGAGATTTTGGATGCCTGCATATTGGCAAGGTCAAGTTCTGAATGATGTTTTCTTTTCTTATTTTTTACATCTCTTTTTTCAATGATTATTTTTTTTTATTCACTCTGGAATACGAAGGATTCATCTTCATAAAAAATTAGGGTATCAACCATGTCCATTGAGCAGGTATGCTGAATTGCATCTCCGGGCTAATCAAGGTTATAGAATATGCTTTCTAGATCAGCGTCAAGATCCATGTTTTCACTGTAAATTTTGGGCTGCTCCGCCTCCCCTACAATTCTTTTTCCCTTCTTTTGCACGGGAAGCTCGTGAGGAAGATGTTCACTGTATCTCTAAAAAAATGATGTAGAGATAATGCCAGTACTTTATGGAAACATTGGTTTGCTCCAGACGCTGTTTGAAATGAAGAAATGGAGGGGACAATATAACCCCCCGAAAACATTGCTTCAATGCGTACGAATGCAAAATCTCCTCATTAATGACAATATATATGCATGCTATATGATGACCTGTTAGAAGTAAAGATTAATTAATGTATACTTAGAAGTGTGAAGGTGGCAGTTATGGCAAAGAAGATTTAAGGATTGGAAGTTTCGTGAACGAACCAAGCTGGCGACGTGTGAATGACATTCCATGGTATTTGAAATTAAGACTGGGAAGATATTGGAGGTTTCATGAAGGAAGCAAGCTGGCGGTGTGCAAATGACATTCCATGGCGTTTGAAATTAAGAATAGGAAGGGATAAGAAAAGCCTTTGCAAAAATTGATTGATGGCAGAACTTCTCGAGCCTTGCACACATCAATGACAGCTTAGACAGTGTATGCACTATGACCTGTTTGCATTAAATATTTAGAAAGAAGATATATATATATATATATATATATATATATATATATATATATATATATATATATATATATATATACACACACATAGATATATATAAACACTATTTCTTATTATGCACACATGCTAAGGTGACGCACACATGCGAAGGTGACGGGCACGAGGAAGAGAAAGCAAGGAAGGAATGCCCAAGTCTGAAAGTGCATGGTGAAACTGCTGAGTGTTCAATGCTAAAACTGCATGAATCAGAATTGTTCATCTAAGCAAACCAAAGCGCTCGGTCCGACTCCCAGTGAATATTTCATAATTCATGTGCAACACCAACTCTGTGGTTACCAGATTAGTATGTGTAGAAACAAGGCAAAACTAAAAATGTACCTTCATAAAGTATGGACATGAGATTTTATAGAGAATGTACGGATATGTCATTCCATTCTTTGCCACTTTCGGGATTGCAGGTTCTCGGGTGGGTGAGCTCAAAAAAATGCCTTTATTGTTCAGTGTTCTACAAATAACACAAACAGTTCCGCAATATACAAATAGACAAGCAGACTTGCGGATTGGCTGACATTTTATAGACCATTCACAGTTTCTGGATCGTGGGTTCTTGGGCCGGCGGGGTAAAAAATGAGGCTCTATTGCTCGGTGACTTACAAATAGCTTATGATAATAAACTGACAAGCGGATTTGCGGGCTGGTCGGCTCAACATTCTACTCCAGGGATAGCGGGCTCCCAGAAATGAGCAATACATACAAAATATGCACAGATCCCTTATTCCATATTTATCCACTTATTTGGATCACAGACTTGGCTCTGTCTGACTCCCAGTGCATATTTCATAATTCATGTGCAACACCAACTCTGTGGTTACCAGATTAGTGTGTGTAGAAACAAGGAAAAACTAAATATGTACCTTTATAAAGTATCGACATGAGATTTTATACACCATGTACCCATATCGCATTCAATACTTGTGGGTTCTCGGGCGGGAGGGGTAGAAAAAAAGGCCTCTATTGTTCTGTGTTCTACAAATAGCACATACAGTTCCATGATATACAAATTGACAAGCGAACTTGCGGGGTGGCTGAGATTTTATAGACCATGTACAGTTTCTGGATCGTGGGTTCTCGGGCTGCTAGGGTTAAAAACCAGCCTCTATTCTTCGATGCCTTACAAATAGCTTATAATAATAAATTGACAAGCGGATTTGCGAGCTGGCCAGCTCAACATTTGTCAATTGACAAGCGAATTTGCGAGATGGCAGGCTAAACATTCTACTTCTACTGATTTCTACGATATACAAATTGATAGACTCCAGGGCTGGCACACTCCCACAAACGAGCACTACATACCAAATATACAAAAATCCCTCATTCCATACCTAGACACTTATTTGGATCGCGCACTTGTGGGTTGCACATTATGCCTCTAATGTTTCGTGTCCTGCAAATAGCCATCATAGTTGTGTGATAAACAAATTGACAAGTGGACTTGCGGGCCGGTTGGCTCAACATTGCATATATTGGATGGCATACGTGTAGGGTACCAGTCTCTACGCACAAAACAAAGAAAAAAAAAACTTAGCTACAAACAAGTTTGAAAAACACAGAGAAAGTAAACGAAAAATTGTTTACTATGTAACACGGGCAGAAAAAGAATACACCTTTGCATTGATTGGTCTACATCTCTGGGTAGGATTTCTTTGCGTCATTTAGCTTTCCTATATGTTTCTATCAACAAAAGTACAAAACAAAATGGATATGAACATAAGTTTAGATGTTAAGAAAAAGGTAGCTACTATGTACATATACAAAAAAGAAATAGAATAAGATGAATATTGTAACAAAGAGTTTTTGGAATGTTTTACCTTTTTTTTTTTTTTTTGCACAATGTATATTTTATAATTCGAGTAGAACACCATCTATATGCTCACCAGAACGATGTGTGTAGAAATCAGGGATATAGATATGTTTTGAAACATAGAAATATGAGTTTCCAATAAGTTTGATGTATATGTCATAATTCAAGTGCAATACCAATTGTATCGTGATCAGACCAATATGTGTCTAAGACAAACATATTATATTGAGGAATGGGCACATTGGACCAGACATGGTCAATAAGTGTGTTCTGTAGATGGCTTGTGTTGTTCAAAAGAAAGCGGAGACTATATTTGCACATGTAGTTTTCCAATTCTTTTGTTCTACCAATATTTTGTAGCATATCAATATTGAAGTCTCCTACAAGTACAATGGGTCCGTTCAAATGGAAATGGGCCAATGCATTGGAAATAACATGCACTATGTTGGAGAATGTTGCATGGAGAGCAGCATACAGATTCAGTATTGCAACTTCTGTTTCATGGGAAAAAAAATTTGCAAGCACCAGTTCAACATTCTTTTCTTCGATATGTATATGGTCCAAAATCGGTACATGTTTTTTCACCAGTATCTTCACCCCATGTGTAATGTAACTTGATATGCAATTGTGATTTGGGAATTGTTTGTTCTGCATGCATGATGCCATGTGTGTTTCTTGCAAGCACAAAATATCGGATTGCATTATATCATAGTCATTCAATATATCATCCATGTGTGCATTTAAGTTGCGTGTGTTAAGTGAGAGAATTGATACAGATGAATTTGTTTGTATGGATTGGTAATCATAATGCAGTTTCCATTTTGCGGTGGTCCTCAGTCATTCCATTTTAATATCAACTTTTTGTTTCACTTTGAAGTTATCTTTTTTGAGAGGACTTAGTAAATACAAGGAGTCTATGCCTTTGACATGGGACAATGTTGTGTATACAAGTCCATGTATCTGAATTCCAGCAGGCTGAAATGCAAGATTATCAAGTGTTAGTCCTTGTGATCTGTGGACTGTACATGCACATGCAAGTTTAATTGGAAACTGTTTTCAAATATTCAGTTGACCTATCTTTGCTGATGTCAATACTGGCTTCGATATTCGCAAAATAGGTGTCCAATCGCTCACTTCCAGTGTTTGAATTATATATATAAGACAACTTGTTTGCTTGTTGCTTTCCTATATGCAGTTCACTGAACTTAATCCAAAGGACATCCACTTTTTTTGTCTTGGTATAGCCTTTTAGTATTCCATCTGCACCATTCACCAAGCCATCCTTTGAATCATAGTTGCAGGCATATATTTCAACCAATGTTTCTAATTTGAGGACAAGATGCAAAGGTAAAGTGACTGAATGTTCATGACGTGGCACATTTCCATGGTTGTCTTCTTCTAGGTCAATGGAATTGATGATGATATCATCGTCAGGCATGAGTGACAGCATGTGGCTATTATTCTTTGCAACATCCTTATTTCTGTAGAACAGGTAAGAGAACGTTGGGTCTGTTGGTGCAGGCCGTAAGAACCTCAAATTGATATAGGTCAAGTCATCATGTGTTTGGTTTTTTGTGTGCATTCTATTTAGAATTGCAATGAATGTTTCATTTGTTTGGCGCATTGTAGTATGCAACTCAAAGCATTTAATATTGTCTCTCCAGAAGTCATGGGTGACTGTTTCCATGTTAACGGTAGGTTGTTCAAATATCAAAGAATCTTGGATGGGCTGTGCCTGGTAAAGATACCCACAGAATATCATGTCAATGTTTCCAGAGTATTTCGTATGCACATGTTTTATGCTTCTTAGTCGGCCGTCAATGGAATACAAGAACCGCCTCCCAATCAAAGATGCTTCATCTATAAAGACAAGTTGGAGTTCCTCATAAAGCTTAGATAATGTATCCAACATTTCCTTTCTAAGTGGAAGAAACTGTGACTTGTTAAAAGGCATTAAAAATGTAGAGTGGACTGTTCTTCCACCAGCATTGTATGCAGCTTTTTCTGTGTATACAACTATTAGGCCCTTTGGTTTCATAGGATTAGAGGAATTGTTTGAATCATAGTTTCGTATAGGCATTTGGAACAATGCTTTCGCTGTGAATGTCTTGCATGTTCTTGCTCCACCTGTAAGGAACACGTGCACAGGACTGTTCATGTTCAAGCATTTTTTAAGAGCAATGTCCTTTAGAATTTTTTGTTGTTCGCGATTCGACAGACGTCTTATTCTGTGGTATTCATTATTTTCAATTAGGAAAGGATGTTTTGTAACTTGAAAACCAAGATTGATACATTTTTCACTTCCAGCCGCTGGAGGATGAGGTAAATCCCCTTGTAAGTCATAGGAATCGGAAGGAGTTCTGGTTGTTTTTGGGTTTCTGAATGTGTCATCATGATCGCCAGGGTTTTCTATGTCATTAAGTAAAACTTCTAGATCACCCCATGTTGGATTAACATTGTAGGTAAATCTAGCTTCATTGATGTGCACTATAGTCTCAGACACAACATACACAACCTCTCATGTAGAGAAGTTATGTATGAATGTCTCTTTGTTTTCATCGAATGGAACGTATGGCAACAGTTTTTCTCTACAATAGTTTTCATAGTCACAATGTTTATTGTATTTGACAAACCGTATGACAGAGGGTTTTTTTCTTTTTGATATGGGTGCACCACTTTTTTTGTAATGCGATACGAATTCTACTAAGAAAATATGCCTAATAGGAGATGGACGTTGGATGCAATAATCAATAATAGAGCGACATACCACGTCCTCTGAATTGCCAGGCTCTTGTTGCAGCAAAACCGGTGGTTTAAGCACAAATGTGCATTTTTCAAGTGGAGATGTGTTTATGAAGACACATTTTCTTGAACTACAAGTAAGGGGCAAGGAAAGTGCAATGTGAACTGCTTGCTGAGCAGACATTTGTTGAAGATTAAGCAATGTATGTCCAAGTGTGTGTATCATTTGTATGACATCAATATGACTTATTTCATGTTCTTTTTGTATTCTTCTGAATGCACTTGTCATAGATTTGTCAATCTTCGTCATATACGAGGTACAGTACGATGCTACAACATATGCATTCAACACGTACTATGCATCTATATTTTCTTTCCACATAACTGGCATGTCCTTGGAGAAACTATTGTTCCAAATATGGGAGATTTTCCATTTAAGGAAAAGTGTTGGTTGCCTAAGCGTACATTGTATGGCTTGGATGTACTCATCTTCTAATAGATTTATCTTTGTCAAGAAGGCATCAAAGCTCATCATTTCGTCAAATCCTCCTTGTTCTAGAAATGCGAACAAGGATTTAGATTTCTCAACAACAACATTGTCCTCTAGACTAACTGGCTCTATGATTCTTGTAGCTCTCATTGGTGGCACGGGAAAGTTGTATCTGCAATGCGAGTTTTTTCATTTTCAACAACTTCTTGTATGGTAATGTCTATGGAATTTCGCAAGTTCTGGATCCAAATGATCTGTGTTGCATGTTATGTATTTATCCACAAATTGTTCTATCTCTGAATTGTTATCATCTCCATAGACTGGTGCACCCTCTATCCACAACAGTGCATGGTCATGTTCATTTCCCCTATTCTGGAATTCAGTCACAAAAAAGTAGTCTGATATTTTTCCGAAAAACGTTTCATCATGGCATATCAATTGTCTCAATGCATTTATTCTATGTCTATAGTAGCGAGTACATGTCACCGGGTCTTTTCTTATGAGGTAGTCAATGTCGTTATTTTCCAGTGTAT
>JZKD02S0544110.1:688425-699772 GCA_000966675.3 Picea glauca
ACTGAACCACTTTTCATCTTCCATGACATCCCATCGCATTTATTTCCCCTGCCACATCAGCTGCCACTTGTGAGAACATAATGTCGTTATTAAATTAGTGAAGATCCCATAAACCATGAAATAAATTTAAAAATACTATCGTGCAAGACAACAACCTGGAAATAATAACTATGAAAATTAAACCATCAGATCATATTGGTAATTAAATAAGAACTAACATTTCAAGATGTAAATATTGACAGTAGCACCACCTATTTCCAAAACTAAAAAGCAGAGGATACACTAAATACACTTGGGAATGAAGATCAATGTTTCTAGTGATCACGAGAATACAACTACTACAAAGCCCTTTATCCTGCTCAGAAAAAAGATGAACTTGATTATGAATTTAGGCATAGCCCTTTCTAGTTGTGTTCACAGAGATCATTCAATGGTGTGCAGACAAATTCAATTCAGAGAAGAGAATAATCCAACTTCAAGGACAACAACCAATCTCTTTAGCTCCTTCATTATTTACCAGAATGCTACAGCTCCCTACATCCACCATGTGATTCAAGGGCGAAGAGGAAAATTTATTCCTCAAACAACATAAAGGAGGGAAAAAAATTCTTAGTAATTATCTGGTCGACCCAAACAATAACACTAGTGCTTCCAATATTGAGGTAAGATCCTTGAAATACCCATACATGGAATTTTCCTGGTTATTTTCTCATATGATTGGTTTGGAATCCACAACATCTGTACCAAGAAATATTATCTATGCCCTTCACTTTTCTCTGCATGAAAATGCCATCATATATTGGGGTTACATTATTTCTAGTGAAGTTTGATTTCAATTAAGTAATTTGAAAAAGACCCGAAAATTTTATATTACATTCTACCTCATTTTCACCATATCCTATTGTCATGTGTTTGAGGAATTTCCAAGGGCAAGGAGCATTCATTTTAATATAGAACCAGTCTATGCCTAGTATGCATCTTTTTGGAGGCACAAAGCTCAGTATAATTTTTACCCGATTCGCAATAATTTTATTTCAAAGTTTAAAAATTTACTTTTTGTCCCTAATACATTGATATTATCACTCAAAGTCGCCACCTTTCTCACATGATTTTTTGAGACCTTTCATGGTTTCAGTATTATAAGTGTTGGATTACTGAGAGAGGGGGGGTGAATCGGTAATAGAGAAATTTAATGCAAGTGTTATATCATTGTAGCATTATCATCCAATAATTGTTGAGTAAATAAACAATGAAAAAATGAGAAATCATACACATACACATTACACCAGTGTTTTTACACAGAAACCCAAAGCGGGAGAAAACCACAGAATGTTTTTTCTTATATTTCTTGAAGAATTACATTCATTGGAACCACCAACTTCCTTTGTTTTCCAGCTGCAACTGGAAGGAGGCTCTGTTGGACTCTAAAGATGTCCTAAAAACAACCTTAGTTTAACATTAATTTATCAACCCAAGGATTCGTCTTTTATCTCAAGAATATCAGCAAAGTCTATGCAGATAGTTGTAGAGGCTAAAATCGTGTAGTTAAAGAAAATCTGAGTTTATCAACAATCAAGTTCCTCACACATTCATTAAACTTCTGAAACTAAGATATTACTTAACAGAATTGAAATATTATCTATAACGTGCTATGAATTAAAGGCATAAATTTAGTTGTTGAATTGATCTAATTGAGAAACAGTAATTGAATCTATGCAAAAGATTAATAAACTGATCTATCGATGATTATTTAACTTGTTGGAAAGAAATAACGAATTCCTATATCTGTGAAAAGGAACAACGACTGTAACTTAACCGAAAGAAACAACAAATGTTAATTTAAACGAAAGGAACAACAAATGTAATCTAACCGAAAGGAACAACAAATGCTAAATTAACCGAAAGGAACAACGCGTATGAAAATGAGAGGAACTGTCAAGCAGTAAACTACAACAATGGAAACTGGAACAACAATTGATAGCATTCAATTGAAGCATCTATCTTCTGTAAGAAAACAACATAAAATCATTAACACGCTTATTAATTTATCTTTAACTGTTGCAAAAGAGATTTAAATCACGGAACAGAAATCAAACTAATACAATTATAGATCGAGACAGTAACTCCTTCAGACTGGGCCCTCGGACCTCAAAAGCACTGCTGCTAGAAACTCAATATGTGGAAATGATGAAAATGTTCAAATCTTTTATTGATTCCATAACTAGTACAATATTTACAAAAAATGCTTGTGCAGAGCAATTCTGAGTTATGAATCCTTGGATAAAATTATTAGATGATCCTTTTCGAGATCCATTACCCTCTATATATTACAATAATATGGGTAAGTTAAGCTATCCTAGGGATCGAGAGATCCTCAAGATCACTTTTACTATTTATAAAATTTACAAAAATAGAGAATTAATCTCCCTCAAAACTGCTTTTTGCCCAATGTCTTCAACCTCCAATAACTTACATATCTTCAAAATCTCTTTAGCTATCTTGGGTTTAACAATATTTATCCATTCCTGTAGAAAAATCAAACAATTCCAACCATATTTTAGAATTTATTTAATATAACTCAATAATATTTCTAGAATACATTTCAATTTTCTATCCTAATTGTTCCTAATTAACAGAAAAGTCAATCATGATTATATCATAAATCATGGGAATAAGGAGGATATTTGTACCTTTTTCATAACCCAACATACCCCCCAGCTTACCTTCTTGCATGTAAAGCAGTGATGTTGTAAGGAGGAAAGGTTGGTTCACCAGGTCCCTTGAACCCATTCTTGCGTTTGAGCTTTCCAAAAGAAGTATCTTCCCTCTTCCTATTAATTTGATAATCTCTCTGGTAACCTTCTGGAGGAAACCAAATAATAGGGGGATTATATCTGCACCCAATCCAGGTAGGTCCCTCCTCCTGGATCATTCTGGTATAGCTTTCCACTCTGAAGGTATATGCAAAAAAAATTTTGAAACCAAAGGGTTCCCTACTCTTGACTTCATTTGAGGATGCATCCCATCTTAACTTTGGAAACATCAACAACTTCTTCTTTGAGTTCCCTAAAATATGTTATGCATGACCATATAAATTGTTGGTGAATAGGGCCTAAAGATTCCACAACCCCTTCCCTTTTCATGAATGTTATGTGTCGCATGATGGCTGGAAAGGACTTTGGAGGTTCCCCTATGATCCAGAGATATAGCCCAGTTTCCCTCTTCATGAAGGTCTTGTGAGATTTAGCCCATCTGATTTGGTTTTTAGTAAAGGACATGAATGCTTGAAGTTGTATGTCCCCAATAAAAGGACTAGGGTTATCTTTCACGTTGTCTTCCAAAATGAAGTTGTGCAAGTACAACTCACACAGAAAATATTGCACCTTCTCCTCCCGCTCTCTAAAACAGGAAATAAACTCAGGGACAGTGGTGAATTTAATTGGTTTACCTACTCTAATGAATTTTACCCTCAACAACAAGTAACGTTCTAACAAAAACAAGGTATAATTGGTAGCAGGAGGTCTGCAATTTATTGCATCAGTGTAGACATCACAAATCTCTTTGATTTGCTTCAAAGCTTTTTTCAATTGGTTTTGTACCTTCTTCACCTTCCCTTGGGCTCTGGTGAGCTCAGAAAACATTTCATTTTCTATTTCTGAAATGTTCTTAAGTTGTTTAACAATTTTTTGATGTTCAGCCATAGTGAACATCTCATTTCTGCACTCTGTTAGGGTCTATTGGGTTTGCACCAACTTTGTTTCTAGTCTATCAATGATGGCACTTTGTTCCTGAGACTGGGACGCTTCTTCAGTCTGACAGGATGCTTCTTTTATTGTTGGGACTTCTGTCTGGGTTTTTGCATTTATGGTCTCTAGAGGAGTGGGAATCATTTCCTCAGGTTGAGAAGCTTCTCCTTCTAGAATTTCTAGTTGAGCTTTTGTTTCATATGCTTCCAAAGGAATATCCTCTTCATTTTGAACAGTTGCTCCTTGTATTGTTGCAATTTCAGTCTGAAGTTCGATTTCTGTTGTCTCTTCAAGGACATGAAACTTTGTTTGTGTTCCTATAGAACTTGTTTGGACTGTCCTCCTAGGAAGAGAGTTCCTTCCCTATGTTCTAGGCCTTTTGGTATTCTTTCTTTCATGGGCCTTGTCAGCTTGCTCTAATTGTTTTCTTAATTCTTTGATAATTTCCTTAAGTTTGTCAACTTTCTTCTTTAACACTTTAATCCTTTTAACCCTTTTCTTCAATAGCTTGTTTTCCTATTTTAACCTTCTGATTCTGCTGTGGCTTTTGCCTGATTTCTATTTTTGTGAACTGTCAGGGTTTTCCTCACCCTGATCAGTCAATAGTTTTTCCTTTGTTTCTTCTGCTTGCACTACAGGGCTATTTACCTCAGTATGAGGTTATACCTGTGTTGTATCCTCTGGTAATGACATCTCTATGTCAGGGAAGTCCTCAATAGGGTTTGAAGAAGAAGTTGGTGCTTGGTATTCTTCTGGCCTGTTTGTGTCTTTGTTAATTGAGGTCCCCAAATTCCCTAGAACCTAAGCCATTTCTACCTCATATCTTTTCAAAAACTATTCTGTGAGGCATTCCAGTAATGGCTGGGTATCTTCCTAAATGTTTTCTTGTGGGGTTTGTTTTGTTTGTTCAATTCCCCAATATATTCCTGTGAGGGTTGCTCTGTATGCATCATTTCTTGGATTTCTTTTGGTTGTTCTATATGTTTGCTTTTTCTTTTCCCCTCAATGAAGATTTTAAGGTCAACAATTGTCCTTTTTCTCTTTTTAGTTGATGCCTCTGCCTGTGAGGTCTGAGTCTTTTCCAATTGGACGAGGTCTGCCTCAATTTCAGGTTGAGGAGATGGAACTTATATTTGGGCAGTAGCTTCCCCTTCCTCTTCTACTTCAATTTCATGGGGTGGGTCTTCATGATGTAATTCGAGTTGTTCTAGTTGTAGAGGCCTATTGGCCTCGATAAGATCACCCCAAATTATTTGACTCAAGGCCTTATTTACTATCATTTTTACTAATCCATGGTGGCTAATGATAGTAACGGGATCTTTTTCCTTCTGTGTTCTTATAGCAAGTTCATGTAACATAGCATTTAGAAAAAATGGTAGATTGATTACTAACCATTGTTTGAGTGTTGCTAACAGTTTGAGGTGGCGTGGTTGGATCACATCGTATATTTTGTCGCAAGTGATGTACCTCTACATTACACCTGCCAGTTCTTTCCATGTCTCGTTGAGAGTGTTGGGGTTAAGTGCCTTTCCCTTTTATCAAGTTCCTCTCCAGGGTCTACGAAATATTCTACAACTTCTTTGAGGGTTGTATATCTTCCAGTCCATTGTATGCTTGTGTTAGGGAGGCCTATAACCTCTGCTACGATTTCCCGAGTGACTGGAATTTGTATATCTCGAACCATGTAGATTCCTCCCTGCAAGTTCTGGAAGAATTCGAGCATGATGTTTGTATCATATCCTTGCAACCAGTTGAAATAATCCATCCACCCCAGACGGTGTATGATTTCTCTTTCCTACTTAGTTACCTATAGTAATGTTGGCTCTCGACGCACACTTCGGCCACCCATATTTTCTGTGAGCAAGTGAGGAAAACTATCGTTCCTTGTTGCAACTTAACTCAACTAGTTTTTGAAACAATAGAAATAGAAAATATAGAACAACATTGTGTATAAAAAATGTGAATTTGTCTTATTTACTGCACTCATTGTAATCTATCGATATTTTTTTCGAGCATCTTCCCCCCATAAATGGAAAGTTTGACCTCGACCATCAAAATGTACAAGTGTAATAATGGCGAGTAGTTCTTTCGAGGTGTGATTACTATGCCGTTGCCGCCACTGGAAAGACAATCATTAATAACTTTTCAAAAATCACTTTAATGGTACTTATGATAATCATCACTTTGTGTGGGAAATTCTAATTGTCATACCTATGTTAGAAACCCTTTGAGGAAAAATATTTTGAATGATTTTAAATTTGTTCATGTGTTTTTAAAATGTTCCACATATCATAACATTGTTACTTTCCCTTGTTTATTGGATATAACTGGAATGATAGCCTTATTGTTTAGAAAAGGAAATCTACGAACACACTAAAACTTGGCTTGTTTAAGGTAAACCTCGATACCATAGGTAGAGCCACTGCTGCTAGCATGCGTCCATAGCCTCGACAAGGTTGCCTTTTAACCCATAGATGAGCCCGTATCCTTAATAAATAGTTTGAATTTTATTTTCCCAAGAAGACCATTATCTTGGTTTGGTAGCCAGATGATGATAATTCCACTCACTAGATCGTAACCTAAGTGAACAAGTCAACTCGTGATGAGACCTCTTGTCCTTTGACGAAAAAATTCCAAATGTCATTGCGCTGGTGTGGTAGCCATAGTGGGAATGTTACTTATGTTATTATCTGATGATCATGGTAGGTTGGCTCGTGATGAGACCCCCTATCCTTTATGGGAGAAGTTTATTACTTTGTTAGAAACTTTATTTTGATTTTTTTTTGTTTTTTATTTTTTTTTATTTTTTATTTTATTTTATTTGTAGGCTCTATCAGGGAGGCTCATCTACTCCTTAAGAGTGAGGGATGGAGTAAGAATTCTAATAATTCCAAGTAAGAATGTGTTTAAGATTCCTTATTATGATATGAAATAAATTGTCATTCAATTATATCTATATATAGGAGAAAGAAACGAATTATGGTGGTTAATGAATTGTGAACAATTTTAAGATGATTCAGAGAAATTAATCCAAAAATAGTTTACTAAGGTATGTTAAATGATCCACACAAAATGAAAAATCAGAATTAGTGCTGATGAAAAGGGGATTAGTGAAGTTCATACCCAAAGTAGTGACTGACATAACAATGACATGCTTTGAGGAAAGAACAACAATAAGAAAAATCGTGAAAGGAACAACAATTGTTTCTTTCAAATGAACAACATTATAGAAAAAGGAACAACAGGCATTATAAAGGGAACAACAGTGTAACAAAAGGAATGAAAATTGTTATGTTGAATGGCCGATACTACTCACGAAGGGAACAACAATCGCACGAAGGTAACAATAGTTTTTTCGTTCAAATGAACAAAAAATGTACGCAAAGGGAACAACAATCGCACAAAGGGAACGACAGTTGTTCCATTCGAATGAACAACAACTGTGGACAAAGGGAACATCAATCGCACAAAGGGAACAACAATTGTTTTGTTTGAATGAACAACAACTATGCGCAAAGGGAACAATAATCGCACAAAGGGAACGACAGTTGCTTCGTTCGAACTGGACGACAACCCAAATTTTTAACCATCTGATTAAGTGATTGTAAACCTCCTACAAACATTTATGTTTTAGTGAATCTAGAATTGATTAGTCATCAACTAAATTCATTCAATATTTATGGGTAGGTTTATTCAATAATCAAAGTACTGGATGGTTTATTAGCGTCAGTCATTTATTACAGTTGCTTGATTTTTTTTGTGGAACATGACATTCATATTTTGTGAAAACAGGGTTTATATTTTTCAAAGTGAGATAGGAGCAAGGAACAAAAAAGAGTGCTAATTACATTCATTACAGTCATATTTTCTAGTTCTTATTCTCTCAAGTGACTTTCCTAAAAAAGTAAAAAGTAAATACTCAATCAAATCTGTAAAGAAATCTATATACAATATGTACAGTGCTGATAAAAAAATCATCATATATGAAGTTGAAGTTGTTGGGTTACCTTCCTAGCCAGCGAGAATCTGAACAGTAGGGTCCTTACTTACTTCTTGGCAGAAGGATTATTTTGAAGGAGGTTGATGGTAGAGTCATAGCCGATGTCCATTTACCAGAAAAGGAGAACCAGACCCATTGATGGTAACTAAAGTGACAGTGCCATTATCAAGAACTTCCTTAATTTCATATGGTCCCAGCCACCTTGTCTGTAATTTTCTAGGAAAATCCTGAAATCTGGAATCATAGAGAAGTGCCCAATCATCGTTTTGGAAGGATTTCTTCTTGATATGTTTATCATGCCAGTTAGTTCTTTGTTGTTGAATAATAGTTGTACGCTCCAAGGCAGACAAGCGTGCTTCGTCCAACTCATTGAGCTATTGTAGGTGTTGTTTATGTGCCTCTATAAGATCCAGTCCAATCTCCTGGGACATCCTCATATTCTTGATCTAAAACTCAATTGGAAATATAGGTTCTTTACCATAGACTAAATTAAAAGGAGAGTAGCCAATGGTGTTATGCCACATTGTACGATAATCCCATAAGGCATTTGGAAGCTCGGTTGCCCAATTATGACGGTTTGTTGAGACTGTCTTTGTCAAAATTGCCTCCAAGACTTTATTGGTACTTTCTACTTGCCTGTTTTCCTATGGGTGGTATGGGGAAGTAACTCTGTGTTCAATATGATAATTTTCCAGGGTGGTCATGATTCTACGGGCTGTAAATTGTGACCGTCCGTCAGTGATTACTTCCCTGGGTAATCCATAGCGTACAAATAATTTGAAAATAAATTTAATGACTGCTTCCTCTATTGCGTTTGATAAGGCTTCTGCCTCTACCCATTTAGTCATGTAGTCCATTGCAGCTAGGATATAGGCCTTCTGATTTGACTTTGGGTTGAAGGGGACAACAAAGTCTAGTGCCCATCTCTCGAACAGTTCTGCAACTACTTGTGCTTTCAAGGGTCATCAACTTGGCCTGGTCGACCCATCTATTGAAAATTGTCGCAGGTCTGGACATATTTCTTTACATCTCTGAATATTGAGGGCCAATAATAGCCCATCTATAAAATCTTATGTCTAGTCCTGCGGTCTACAAAATGTTCGCCACAAGGCTCATCATGACCTGCCTTGAGTATGTCGTAGATTTCGTCATCTCGTACACATCTTTGGATCTAGAGATTAGCCCCTATGTGGAAAATATATCCACCAATCCAATGGAATCATGCACTACGCTGGATGATCAATTTTCTTTCCCTTGATGATAGGTGTGTTGGTAGTTTCCTAGCTGCCAGATAATTTTCCACATCAGCATACCAAGGTGGCTTATTAGTGATAGCGAATATATATTCATCTAGAAATTGGTCTTCAACTATCAAAGAATCATCTGTTTTGGGTACGCAAGACAGGAAGTCTGCAACAAGATTCTCTCTTCCGGGTTGATCCTTGATGGTGATGTCGAATTCCTACAATAGTAATAACCACTGAGTGACCCATCCATTAGTAATAGGTTTATTAGCTAAATATTTAATAGTAGAATGATCAATATACAGAATAACTGGATAGCCTGTTATATAATGACGGAATTTATTAATGGCATGTATAATGGCTAAAAATTATTTTTCTGTTACTGTATAATTTGATTCAGCAGGAGTAATATTTTTGCTGATAAAATAAATAGCTTAAGGTTTCTTGTCTTCTTCATGTCCAAGGACAACACCTATGGCAATATCCGATGCATCTGTGAATATGTGAAATGGTATTTTCCAGTTTGGTCCTCTCAGCACCAGTGTTGTCGAAATCATCTTTTTGAGTCCTTCAAATGCCACATCACACTTATCAAACCACTGAAATTATACATTACCAGTTAAATCATGTAAAGGTGCAGCAGTTCTTGCAAAATTTTCCATAAATCTATGATAGTATCCTGAAGTGCCAAGGAAACTACGTACCTCAGTTTGTTTATGTGGTGTAGGTAGATTAAGGATTACCTCTATTTTTTCCTGGGTCTACCCTGATTCCATCTACATAAATATAGTTCCCTAGTACCACACCTTCAATGATCATCATATGAAATTTTTCATGACTTAAACATAACCTGGTAGCAATGCACTGTTCCAGTACCTTCTCCAAATTGTCTAGAGCTTGATCAAAGTCATCGCCATAAGCAGTGAAATCATCCATCTAAACTTCAAGCCCCTCATTAATTAGATCAGAAAATATGGTCAGAATGGCCCTCTGGAATGTGGTTGGAGCATTACATAATCCAAAGGGCAATAATTTGTATGAAAAGGTACCCCAGGGACATGTGAATGTATTTTTATCTTGATCTTCTGGGGCAATCTGGATATGATTATAGCAACTAAAACCATCTAGGAAAGAGGAAAACTTATTCCCTACTAAAGTATCAAGGACCTGATCAATAAAAGGTAGGGGGAAGTGGTCCTTCTTAGTATCTTTGTTGAGTTCTCTATAGTCCACACAGATTTTCCATTTCCCATTCTTCTTGGGAACGATCACTAGTGGGGAACCCACCGACTGTCTGAAATATGGTATATAAAATCTACATCCAACAGTTTCTGTAATTCTTCTTTAACAACATCCCTAAGGTGAGGATTCAATATTATTTGGGGATGTCGGATGGTTTGAGCATCTTTCTCGATATAAATATGATGTGTGCAAAGTTTCGGATCAATGCCCTTCATTTCAGAATACTCCCAAGCAAACGCCTGTTGATATTTAGAAAGGAACTGACTCAGTTTTTATTGTTGTTGCTCATTTAAATTAGCATTAATATTCAGAAGCCTCCCTGGTGCAATATCAACTGATTTGTTGTTATGGACAATGGTAGGAGGGATTTGTTCTTCCATCAATTCTTCAAGTGGATCTCCCTGTGCTTCCCTGTCTAGAACAAATTTTAGGATTTGGCATGTTGGATTACTTATAACAGTTGGGTTGTTAATGAATCTATTGATCACGTCATATTCTAGTTGATTCTTGAGTCTGAGAGATTCTTCCAGTGTGAGAGGAGAGCATAGATCCTTTTCTAGATATCTAGGTGGTGGCAACTATGGATGTATGATGGACGTGCTTGGTTTAGTTGGAGGATAGAGGATGAGGTTCTTCATAACACCTCCTCTAGCAATTGTCATGTTGCCCGTGTGACATCTTATGTATGCATTTGGCGTTGCAAGACATGGTCTTCCTAGTATTAATGGATGTCCATCAAGTCCACTTCTTGGGTTGATAATGAGGAAATCGGCTGGATATTCCCAAGAGTCGACTGAAATTGCTATATCGTGTAATGTGCCTACTGGTTTAACCATTGATCGATCAACCAATTGTAACATAATTGGGGTAGGTTTGAAGGATTTGAAACCCAGGGTGTTGCATGTTAAGAACCAAATATCAATATAGCATAGAAAAACCTCAAAAAAAGTACTCAACACCTTGAAAAAGAGATAATTTCAGATAATAAGCCTCTTCAAGAGCGCAACCTCCTTTTACCCCACTTAAATGTTCAAGTACAAGATGATTCAAAATGAAAATGTCTCCTTGGTATATATAGGAGACTAGGAGGTATAATTACAACTAATGGCCTAAAG
>JZKD02S0544110.1:735345-745850 GCA_000966675.3 Picea glauca
AATGTACAAATATAGATTTAGAGAACGAAGATGAAAATGTAAATAGTTCTGATTTTGAAATTGATAGTGTAAATAGCATAGATTCAAGAGAATTAGGCGATGACGAAATGGATGCCGATGTTTTACATTTGAAAAGCAATGTTTTGCCTAGAGGTCTAGTTCCTTTAGAGGACTTGTTTGATTTTAACAACGTAGCCAAAAATCCCAAAATTGAAGCACATGGACAAGAGGTAGAAGACTGTAATATAGGAACTGAAGAGAAACCCAAGATAGTCAAACTGTCTAAATCATTACCCCCAGAGCAAAAACTCAAATACATTGAGTTGTTCAAAGAATATTTGGATGTCTTTGCCTCGGGCTATGAAGATTTGAAAGCTTATGATACCAGCATCATACAACACAGGATTCCAATAAGAGAAGACCAAAAACCGTTTAGGCAGAAACTTAGGAGGATAAATCCCAAGTTGCTCCCTCTAATAGAAAAGGAAATCAAAAAAATGTACGATGCCAAAATCATAGTCCCTTTGCGTTTTTCCAAATGGGTCTCTAATTTGGTCCCTACACGTAAGAAATCTGGGGAAATCAAACTCTGCATAGATTTCCAAAATCTGAACAAAGTCTCCCTAAAGGATAATTACCCCTTGCCAAAAATGGACCACATCCTACAAAGGGTGGTCAGATCCAGTCGAATTTCTCTGCTGGACGGTTTCTCAGGTTACAATCAGGTCCTAGTTCACCCGGATGACCAAGACAAAACTACTTTCACCGCACCATAGGGCACTTTGATGTATGTGAAAATGCCTTTTGGTATGATGAACGCAGGAGCCACTTTCCATAGGGTGATGGATATTGCCTTCGTGGAAGAATCGGGTAAGTTTATTGTCATCTATTTAGATGATGTAACTGTGTTTTCCCGATCTGATGAGGAACACCTGTGGCACCTCAGACGAGTTTTCAAAAAATGTAGAAGGTTTGGGATTTCTTTAAATCCTAAGAAAAGCCTTTTCAGTCTAGAGGAAGGCAAATTGTTAGGACACATCATCTCAAAGGATGGTATCAAAATAGACCCCAGCAAAATCGAGGCCATACAAAAATTAGAACACCCGAGGAACCTCAAGGAACTACAGTCTTTTATCGGGAGAATAAATTTTCTACGAAGATTCATTCCCAATTTGGCAGAACTCCTTAGAAACATCACAAATATGCTAAAAAAGGATGTAAAAATAAAATGGGACTCTGAGTCCAGACGGTCTTTCGAGCAAGTCAAACGAGCACTTACAGAAGCCCATGTTTTGATCAGTCCTGATTTTACTAAGGATTTCTATCTCTTTTCTTTCGCTTCCAAACATACTATAGCAGCGGTGTTACTGCAAAAGAACAGCGAAGGGTATGAACAACCCATAGATTTCTTTATCAAAGCGTTAAGAGACGTTGCTCTGAATTACAATATAATGGAGAAACGGGCTTTTGCCTTGGTAAAAGCCATTAAAGACTTTAGAGTCTACATTCTCCATTCCCACACCATAGCATATGTTCCAAATGCGGTAGTAAAGGACATCTTGACACAGGACAATCTAGATGGAAGAAGAGGCAAATGGATTTTTGTCATCCTAGAATACGATATAGAGATTAAGCCAACAAAACTAATCAAGGGTCAAGGCCTAGCAAAATTAATGGCTAAATCAAATTTTCAGGCTCTTGACATTAATTTTTTAGCTGCAACAGATGAACAGGGCAAGATGGTGACTCCAAGTGTGAGAGAGGTATTTCTCAACTCTCCATGGTATGTAGACCTTATATTTGTTTTGCAAAATTTACAAGCTCCCCCTGGTTTGACTAAGACTAAAGCTAGATTTTTAAAGTTGAAAGCTTTGAAATTCTGTATTCTAGAAGGCAATTTGTATTGAAAAGATCCTGCAGGCATTCTGTTAAATTGTTTACTGAAAGATGAAGCTAATAAGGTGTTACAAGAGTTTCATGCAGGAGAATGTGGTGGCCATTTGAACTGGAAGGTCACAGCCAACAAAATACTCAAAGCTGGATTCTATTGGCCCACCGTGTTCGTCGATGTGCATAAAAAAGTGACTGCATGTCATCACTGTCAGTTGTTTGAAGGCAAAAGAAAAATTCTTCCTCTCCCCCTGAAACCGATCTCAGTTGAAGCCCCTTTCCAACAATGGGGACTGGACTTCATTGGAGAAATACACCCCCCTTCTTCAGGCCAGCACCGGTGGATTCTCACTGCCACCAATTATTTTACCAAATGGATCGAAGCAGTACCAAGCAGGCAAGCCACTGACTCTGTTATTATCAAATTCCTTGAAAATAATATTTTGTCTCACTTTGGATGCCCTAGAAAGATTATAACTAATAATGCAGCTGCTTTCCGGTCGAAGAAACTCATAGATTTATGCAACCAATATCACATTGGTTTGGGGCATTCCATAACCTACTACCCTCAGGGGAATGGGCTGGAAGAATATTCAAACAAAACATTGGTAAATATCATCAAGAAAACATTACAGGAAAACAAGAAATCATGGCACAACAAGTTGGTGTTCACATTATGGGCTGAAAGACTAACCACCAAAAGGTCAATTGGTATGTCACCATACCAGCTAGTCTATGGCACAAAGTCTGTTTTCCCCACTTCTTTAGGAGTCCTTGTCATGAAGTTGCTTCAAGACATACAAGCTGAGCCAAATGACTCACAGAGAAGGATCAACCAGATGATCCACTTGCAACAGTCTAGGGAAGAAGTTTTCAACAAGACTCAGGTAATCCAAGGAAACATCAAGAAGATCTTTGACAAACGAACCAAGGAAAATGATTTCGAGTTAGGAGATTTGGTGCTGAGATGGGATGCCATAAATGAAGACAAGGGAAAGCATGGAAAATTTGACAATCTGTGGACATGACCATACATGATCCAAGCTTTCAGGGAAAACAATGCTTTCTTGCTAAACAATGTTGATGGGTCAGATCTACCATGAGCACCTGTGAATGGCAGAATGCTGAAACATTATGTACCACCTCAGTAGAGATTCGAGTTTTCATTCTCCATTGTACATACCATTTTTATTTTGATGTTTCACCTGCATTTTCTGAGTGAAGAACATTAGTCAGTTGGTTGAAGCCCGAAGAGAAGGCCCTAAGCTGCTGACCACTATTTTTTCAATTTTTGAGAATAAAACCAACAAAGGCTACTAGGAAGAAATTTTCAGAATGACAGGAACCAAGATTCTTGGCACTTCATAGGGCAAGTACCATCCCCAGGTGGAGCCGCTGTTATCACCCTATAAGTTATAGGATCAACTGGTGACTGGGATATTATCTGTCTCTAGTGTTTTTGTTGACAAATGATTTTTCATTCTGCAAATAATTTGAAAAGAAAAGAAAAAGGAAAAAGAAAAGAAAAAGAAAAAAGAAAAGAAAAGAAAAAAGAAAAAGAAAGAAAGAAAAGAGGCAATAAAAGAATTGAAATAAAAGCCCCATGAAATAATAGTAACTTGGTCCATACCTTTCAAGCATGGCCAAAGTTCTTTTTAAATTTGATGTTGATAGGGTAGTGAATGAATTTGGCTAAACAGTTTAATCTTAGCCAAAGTGTCTAGGTTAGATTAGTGAATAAATCTGACCAGACTATCTAATCTTGGTCAGATAACCCTAGGGTAGAATAATTTTTTAACCCAACAGTTTAATCTGGGTTAATTGTCATAGGAAGATAGGTTAGTTGGTAGGCTAGTTGCTTTATTGTTCCATTCTAATAAAACCAGATTGATGTCAATATTGCACCATGTTTCAGATGCTTAGAAGATCGTTTGGTTGAAGCCCCATGGTGGTGTCTATTTGAAAAGTTTGGGGAAAAACCCATAAAATGCATTTATCCTAAGTTTTTCCCAGTGCATGTATTCTCTGCTCCTCATTTATGCTCCCTACACATATCGACGGTCCTGATTGTGGTGCTCAGATCTACGGTGTACAGAGCATTCTGGACCCCCCCGACCGTTCTACTTTTAACCGAGGGGGGGGGGGCAGTCTAGAATCGCTGATAACATTTGCGCGCATCTGGACGGCCTAGGATTGAGCGCTTAAATCAATGGCCAAGATTGGATTCTGGACCCCCCCCGTTCGTTCTGCCTTTAATGGAGGGGGGGTCCGGAATGAGTAATAAAGGGCGCGCAAAGATCTGTGGCCAGGAAACAGGTGCGTGGATCAACAGCCCTAAATGGATTTTGGACCCCCCTAGATGATCTGCTTTTAACCGGGGGGGGTCCAGAATGGAATCTTCCCTCTGGAGGGTCCCTTGTTATACGTGGCGTCACTCTATTTGTCTGAAGTCCCTTCACCATCTTCTATCTGACAGACCCCCCCGTCACTTATGGACGTCACCTTCCACTTGTTCCACTTGTTCCCGGGTTAGTCACATCCCATAAATGCTCTCAGTCCCCTCCCCTTTTCACTCATGGAAAACCCCTTATTACGAATTTTACCTCCAATCCCTAGCCGCCACATCATCCGTCCGTATTTTTCAGCCACCGTCACCTGCCATCTCACCCTCAAATGACCCGTTGTCCATTTATTACTGGATAACCTATCCGTTATCCATCCGACCTATCTCCCGAGCCCAACTGACCCCATTTTAAATAAAACTCCCATTATTTCCCTTACTTTCGATATTCACTTATCGCACCAGATAAACTCATTGCTCACTCCTCCATTACCTCCAGTCGCTCTCATCCACAGTCAGTCGACCCCACTAACATTGTGTTTATTGCAGGTACTATTGTAGAGATGGAACCAAAATCAAAACAAATAGAAGGAGAGGAGAATTTGTTTCTCCTGCCTCCTATCGACCTGGACAAGATCCCACTGCTCGACAAATACTGACTAATCGCAGATACCAAATGTGACTTCGATTTCTCAGACCTCCAGTCATGGCTCAGGGATGTTTTCCTGGACCAGAGTGATGAAATTGGACTCTGGGAGTCCAATTTACCTCTTTACCTTTTTCCCCAGATCCACCATTTTCCCAAGTTCACGCTTAAGTGTCAAGCCCACTATATTCCTGAACAAAGAGTAGTCATCTCCTCGTCCGAAGAAATCCTTTTCCTCATCACGCCTGAGTCCATAAACCAGATGATGCAAATTCCCCGTGACGACTCTGCGTCTCCTTTCAACCTGGAAATCCTTAATGAGCTGTATCAGAAAATGACTTTTCCCAAAGAGCTCAAGTATTCGATATTTTCCTTCCCACATCCACTCAATTCCCTTCCACAAATCCCCCTTACCCGTCATCCATGTTCTCCACTAAGGGAAACTAGGTCATTTCTTCCCTTTGCACTCTGTTGGGTTACTATTCTGACCAGTGGGTAGATTAGCCCATCCTGGGCTTTCTATCCATTTTCTCCACTAATGAAAATCCCACCACCCAATTTGATTTCAGTACATTCTTGGCAGATAATATTCACGAACAATTCATGAATTTCGGTACAGAAGGCATGTTCAGATATTCATCAATACTAGCCTACTTGTTCGTCTTTTTATAGGCGGATAAATTTAGTTTTTCCATGCAGAAGATGGACGCAGATGGTAGTCCTCAAGCTGTCATAGCATGGACCTCTTTGCTGAAGCATAACTCCACAGAGTATAGCTTCAAGACGTTCATCGATCTGTTCTACCACCCTGTGGTAAGCATGCTAGGTGGCAGGCCCGAGCCTTGAATAAGTGATGAAGTTTAGAGGATCCTACACCTCTCAGACAACACAAAGATCGAGGATTGGTACTTGTATCAAAATCATACCGAGATCAGAGTATATGGGTGCGAATTGGCACCTTATAAACTGCCCAAGTATTTGTCGGTCAGAATCTTTTCTTTAGAGTATATAAGACAGATTATGAATTCAGATGATATTCATTTTGTATCTTTGAAGAAAAAGCAGCAGCTTAGAATCAAGGGGCAGATTGTCTCTTTCATCTGCAACAGTCGTGGCGCTGGGGAAGAAGCGGATCGGATGCTGAGAGAAATGATTTTTTTCCTAAGCTTCCCATGGCATTATGATCCATGTGGGATCATCTCAGAAATGCGGGTGAAGAAAAAAAACATCCCCTACATTCATGAAGCTAGGCCTGAGGTGGAAAAATTTGCAAATCAGACAGCCTGGAGCCCAATAGATTGATTGAAGTGGAACAACAGGCTCCCCTAACCACTGTGCCACCAATGACCATGCCACAGGTCCTAAAGGAGAAGAGGCCGAGGCAGGATTTATCTTCGCCTGTCACTGAGGTATCTTCTGAGGAGTTCCAGCTGCACACCAAGAGGCCTAAGACTTTGTCAGACCCTGGCCCAATAGGGGAAAAAGAAGCCCCGCCTAACACAGTGACCAAGTCGGTTATTCCTCCTTTTGGTTCGAGCTTACATAAGGACATCACCCCAGCAGTGCCAAAGAAATCCTCAAACTCCCCATTGGACACTCAGCCAGGCAAGACTGGGCCCAAGTTGAGCATTTTCGAGAAGTACGAGCTGATCAAGAAAAAGAATCAGACTCTTACCAGAAGTACTTGCGCTCAGTTTTGGAAACAGACATCCATTGCGCAGCATCATCTTCTGTCTACATTTGACACAGAAAAGGGAAGAATGCACATGGCCTTCCTCTAGGCACAGGTACCAGATCCCAAGATGATCACCGACTACAAGAGGGCCACCTTCGAATTCCAGACGAAGGATGTGCACCCAGCTTAACAGATGGATCTACACAAGCAGACCGGAGAGATGGTTTTCTACACGTTGGCCCATGCTTCCGCTTCGGCAGCCAAATTGCAGGTGTCACTGAACAATGTTCAAACACAGCTCAAAATGAAGAAGATTTCATCCTTCGCAAAGGAAAACAGAATCAAAACTTTGGAGGAGTTGGTCCTCAAGATCGGCTATGACCCTTCAAACGTCAAAGCAGCAGAGGAAATGATAAAGAAGAAGAATGTTGATATAGCATCCTTGAGGAAACAACTGAAACTCCCTCCCACCGAGGACTCGCAGGCAAAGGAGATAGCAGAGAAAGAAGGCAAGAAGGATGAGATGCTAAAGCTGCTCATGAAGCAGAATGCACAGCTCAAAGAAATGGAAGCCGAGATGGAGAAATTATTAAAAGAGAAGGAGCAGCTGAAGCCAATGGAAGTCATTCCATTGAGTGCCATTCAGATTTCAAGAGTGAGCACATCATCAGTGACAACGGTCCCATCCACAACTCCATTGACATCCCAAGAGAAGACAGCCGACCTGGCCAAATCCATGGAAAATATGAACCTACAAGAGACAGATATCAGCAGGCTTAAAAAGGAAGTTGAGAACCTTCAGGAACTCAAAACTTCCTTCCAAACCAGCCTAGCCAAGGAAAAGCAGGTAACAGAGAATCTCAAGCAGGAGCTACAGCAGCTCCAGAAACAAATAGTGGCAGGAAAGACATTGGCCGAGGTTAAAGAGAGTGTGTGGACAGACATCACTAAGTCCATGAATGAGATATGGCCAATGATCCAAATCATGTTTGGGCAGAATGAATTGGTCCAGCGGAGCAAACAGGCCATCGAGAAGATCAGAGTAGAATTGGGGGAGATGCCAGCACAGGCGAATGATATCATCAAGTTCCTCAATTCTAAGACCAGAGAAGAGCTAGAAGAGATGAAGCTCGAGGACAAAACAAAGACCATCCTTGAGGTCAAAAGAGTTTTGACCAAGAGAGGACTAATGCTTCAATTGGAAGAAAAGGTTCAGACTATGGACCTAGGGGTACAGAGATTCTTCAGCAAGATTGAGGCTCTCCAGAAAAAGGGCCTACCTGGTCTAAAGGTTATTAATGATAAACTAATGACACTTCCAGATTACAAGAAGAGATTGGCTGAGGTGTCTAAGGATAGTTCAAAGTTTGCAGGGATTCAAGGGAGCATCACTGGTAAGGCATTTCTAGATTCCCTTCAATGGGACATCAGCGTACAACACGAGATTCGATACATCTTCCTCACTAAGCCCACATTCGCCAAGTATACAGAAATGGACGAAGTGTATCGAAGACTTCTCAAAGTCAGTGTGCCCAGTCATCTCAGATGGGAGGAACTCAGTGATCTGATCAATTAGAAGATGAGTTGTCCAGGTTCAGTCAGATGTCCAGTTAGATGGGGTCGTGCAAAGACTTCATCAATGATCTACCCAGAAATCAGTGTGCAGTTGCACCAAGTCATCAAGCAGTTCCTATATTTAGGAAATTTGTTAATTCAATTAGGCTAAAAATAGATTTAGCATGTCCTGGTCATTAAAGACAGGAACGTTTGTAATTTGAGTTATAAATACTTCATCTTTCGAAGTATCGTGGGGTTGTTGATCTTCACACCCTGACGCTATCAGACTGTAATCTTTTTAAAGAGATCTTCCATTAATAAAAAGGAGGCACTTTTACAGGATTCTTGCGTGTATTCATTGGTGAAGTTTTTCTCTCTTAGTTGAATGTTATTCTCACTTTGTCATCGTATTGTTTGCTGAAACTAATCTTTAAGAGTAACGAATGTTGCAGGATTTATCTTGTATACCCTGTTTCTGACTCGAAAGATTTTAGTGTTTATCTTCTGGATTTTTCAATTAAGAAATTCTTAACTGCTTCTTAGTTGAAATTATCTTTCTCATCTTTTCTTTTGTCCATCATTTAAGCTACTAAAATATCCAGTGAGTATATTATCTCGCCCTGTGGAAGTCTTCCTTTGCGTTTCTGGTTTGTATTTCATATTTTATTAAAACACAGACCCCATAGCCCAATGGATGTGTAGACTGTCTCAACCAATTTGAAAAAATACTTTGACTACAAAACCAATCTATTTCTTTACCTAGCCTAATATTTGAAATTTGAAACATAGCTAAATCTAATAGGGAGATCCCTCTCTGGAGTTGGAAGGGCTAGATCCCAGCTTCAAAAGTGGTTGGATAAAGTTACCTTTGTAGATTTCTTCTGTTGTCAACCTCTAAGAAATTTACCAAGTGCTAACACACAATAAAAAATTATTCCACAATGCAACCGGAGAAGCCTTGAAACATTCTATCAATACTATGGAAAAGGAAAATTTGGAGTTAAAACAAAGAATAAAATAATTAGAGGTAGTATTAATTCTAGGACCTTTATTTCCAGAACCTTTGAATACAATTCAACCAACACTCACTTTAGAAGATATCCCAAAAAGAAGTAACAAATGTAAAGGTTCATCAAGTTTACTGCAAGCGATAAGAAAATCTGTTAGAGACCGGATCCATAAAAGAATAGATTTGATTCAAGAAATTTGGGAGCTTGGACAGAGTTCCACCAACTTTGCAACAAGAATTACAAATTTAAAAGAATAACTTCAGAAGGATCTAGAGAATGATGAAGGTTTTAAAAGGACATTGTGGGTACATTATCTACCAAAGTTTTAAGCTTGAGTGATATCTAATGAAGAGAGAAAAACATTCCTTCAAATACCCGAATGAAACAAATTAATGCATGTTGGTTAAAGAGAATAAAGAATTTGAGAGAAATGATAAGTGAACTAAATGTTTTGAAGAACAAAAGAGGTTACTTATTCTTTAATTTGGTTTATATCACAAAATAACTTGATGTCTTGAACCTATTAATGGATACAATACTTTCATCAAAACAAAAATTGTTAGACCAACTTAGTGTATTGAAAGTTTCATGGGAAAACGAGTTCACCAAATCAATCAAATTCTCCAAAGAAGAAGTCGAAAGGTGGCTAGTCAGATACATCAACATAAATGATGAGGTAGATGACATGTTACACCAATCAACCATGGAATTGAGAGAGATGGAGAATTAATTGTTCGAGATAAAGACAAGGCATGAGATCACGATGGCCCTCATGAGGGAATATATTTAAGATTGGTTAAGAGAATCCTTAATCAAAATTACCAAGCCATATAAAAAATAAATGGTTGCAACAGTTATGCCACCTCAACAACAACAAGAAACTACAAAAGAGAAACCTCCAAGCAAGTAATGAGAGAAAAAACAAATTCCCATCACTTTGAGTCAAGAAACAACCCTATTCCTCATCTTAATATCAATCTTCTACAATCATTTGTTATATTTCCTTTTATTTCTTAGTAATCCGTGAAACTAAGGAAGTTGTTTCATTGCTTTTGTTCTGTCTTCCAGGTTTTTCATTTCATGGTTCATGGGAGCCCCATCCCAGTCCTCTTTGAAGGACAAACGTAAATCTTTATTTTCAAGGCATTTACCTTGTATCTTAAAATACATATCTATTATTTTTAAGGTTCCTGAAGAACTATTTTGGGATATTACATTACTGTAATGTCAGAGACTTTGATTTCAAGCTTGAGATTCCAAATGTGTATCTGTCACAATATTTTTGTGCCTAATGAAATAATCACTTAAAGTTCTCTACCATATGCAGACTTTACTTTCTTGTTTGTTTTCCTTGGATATTGTGTTTTTTCTTGATGAATGTTGTGA
>JZKD02S0544110.1:775049-785699 GCA_000966675.3 Picea glauca
ATATAATATATTTATAATATAAGTAGTTATTTATTATCCAAGGGATGCATCCTTTCATCGATGGTCACCATATGTTCTTTATATATGGCACATTCATCATTGTAAATATCGATTAATCTCACACATCATCTCATATAAAAATTCAACCTAGTATCAGAGTGGGACTGGGCTTGACTCCGTCATGGGAGGGCCCAAGAAAATGAGAGAGATAGATGGTATCAGAGTTGTTCCACTACATGATTCTTGTGTAATACAAATACAAAGGATCCCCCTTGATGTTTAAGATATCCTGGAAGATGAAGATCCTAGTCACCACAATGATCCAGTAGTTGGATGACTTAGGCCCAAAATTGTGGTCAAATCTGGATCCCAGTTTTATTAAACTTTGGATCCATCAGTCTCTTCTGTGTACCATGGGGTTTCTTTGCAAACTTTATCGAAAAAATAGTTCAATAATCGTTTGCACCAACAGTGGATGACGCTCAAGAAAATTATGAATCCTAACAGCAAAAGAAAAATAAAAATAAAAGTGAAGCGATCTTGATATATCTATTGGTAACTATGATACAGGGGTGAGGGTTACACACTCACAGTTCATAATTCCCAATGAAATTGATTATGCAGACAAGGAATTCCACATGAAATATCAACCACAAAGTAATCCTACTATCTAATTTACATTGGAAGGGATCATCACCACCGAAGAACAAAATGTAGTCGACTAAAGTGTTGCGTTGTTTTCGACCGCATAGGTTTCTCTCTCAATTAATGCAGTAGGATTTCAAGGCATGTTCATCAACCTCATAGTGTGGCTACATTTCCTTGACATCACCCATGAAAAAAAAACATTGGAGGCAGGGCCTAGGCATTTCCTGAATGATGGATGAAACTACATATGGACATTGATGGATAAAATCATCTAGATGCATATGCAATTGATGTTAGCGACGTATCATTGGGAAAAGGAGGAGGAGAAATTCGAGCACCTCTTGGAAGTAGTGGTGTTTTTCATATTAAATCGAGTGGGGAACACACAGGCGTTGGGACAATGTTACATGATCTCCCATAGGTTCAACATGCTCGTGCCATAGCTATCATTCTTGTGTGGAGGACATTGGCCCAAGTGAATCCGAGACAGTCTGGAATCCAAGATGTCATTGAGTAAAAAGAAGATGAATTAGTTGCACATATTGTATGACCTATGTGTCTTCTCGTAAAGTCCTGAAAGCGATTAGAGATGGGAATTTTTGTGATGTTGGATTCCCTGTTTTGTTGCAAATACATTTATTCATGTTTCTTCCTCCCTATATAACTGTCAACGATTGAAGAAAATGACAAAGGTGAAGAATGGGAAGTTGCATGGTGATTAAGTGAATTGTCAAGTAGAATATTTTTAGATGCTATGGTGAATGGTTTCTACCATGAAGAGAAATCATAGAGGTCGCATGCAGAAGAGGAAAACCCAACCACGTGTGGAGAGGTTGATCCAACCGTGGGTTTGTGATGGGGTTTCAAGTTCAGAGAAAGAACAATAGGAGAGGGCATGTGCCTTCTGGTGGACCATCCACATTCAATCTCTCTAGTTGACTGGAAGGGCCTCCTCACAACACATAGGTTCAAACCCTAGCGAGGCTTTCCCATGAGTAAGATCACGTTGAGAAAGATGGTGAAGGCTCGCTCATTCTTTAGCTCCTTTGTCAATTCCATGTGTTGCAAACCCTTTCAGGAGGACAAGAAGCTAGTGGTAAAAGGCACATCACTGCGGATGAGGGTGTATTTTGGGAACACAGATATCTAGGTTTCTTGATGTCGTTGAAGATTTTGAATCTTGTGTGCATGTCTTATATGGGACACACAGTTACATAGAATCTTGGAAGACTCTCCTCAAATGGATTTAAACTATTGTGGATACCCTAATTTCCATATTTGGATAAGTATAGTAGAGATTTTCTCTTTCCTTCAATCAAATATCAGTATTGAAACAAAACTGTGATCTGCACCCTGGATAAAGGCACATGACAGGTTCTTGTAATTGTCTCTCAGATTTGGTTGAGAGGGAGTCAACATTGCAAGTAGAATTTGGTGATAACACCAAATATGCAGTGATAGGATTTGGGACAACTTTATTCCAACTAGAGTCTGGAGATACTCTTCATATATGAGATGTGTTGTATGTAATAGGGCTGAAGACGAACCTTATTTCTACCTTAGCATGGGAGGATAAAGACTATAGAGTTGCATTAATCGTGAATGGACAGGTTCTTGTATGGCCTAAGGGCTCAAGTATAGACTCCATAGTAGTGATTGGTGTTCGAGAGGGAGGTCTATATAGATTGTTGGGATGACCAGCCTAGGCATTGATACATGACAACATCTGTTTGTTTGATGGTGATCCAAACCTTTACTACAAGCTTGTTGGTGGTGATCCCTTGATATTGGTGTTATATATTGAGACTTGTTCCTTACGGGAGAAAACTGTCTCATTGATCAGTACAAGAGGGAGTTGACCTCTGAGTTCGAGATGAAGGATCTTGGCTTAAATCATTACTATTTGGGATTAGAAGTATGGCAGAAGCCTGATGAAATCTTCCTAGGTCAAGGAAAGTATGTTGTGAATATCCTTTAGAAGTTTGGGATGTTGAATTGCAAATCCATGAAACTCCCATGGTGACAAACTTGAAGAAGTTGAGAGACTTTGATTCTAATCTGGGAGACCCATCCATGAGACCCATCCATGTATCGACAGTTGATTGGCTCATTGATGTATTTTGTTAATACCATATCGTACATTTTCTTTGTTTTGAACATGTTGAGCCAGTTCTAGGTGGAACTGAGACATGAGCATTGGATAGCTGCAAAGCACATTTTGAGATATTTGCATGGAACATTAAATTATGGTTTAAGATATGTCTCAAATAGTTATGTACATCTATATGGATATACAGATTTTGATTGGGTAGGGAGTGTAAGTGATAGAAAGAGTACTTATGGTGTATGTTTCAGTTTGGGCTCTCCCATGATATCTTGGGATAGCAAGAAACAGAAGTTTGTCTCACTCAACACCATAGAGGAAGAGTATATTGCAGCTTGTGATGCTTTTACATAAGTAGTATAGCTTTGTAAGCTAGTTTCTGGAATATTTGACCAGGCATTGGATTTGACCGTGATATACTGTGATAATCAAAGTTGTGTGAAGATTTAAGAGAACCCGGTGTTCCATGAAAAGTCGAAGCACATTGATATCAAGTTCTACTACATCCTTGATAAATTCTATATTTGAGAAGTGAAGCTCCAGTGCATCTCCATCGATGAGAAGATAGCAGATATTCTGACGAAGCCCTTGTCTAAAGGGAAGTTTGTATACTTCAGGGACAAGTTGGGGCTTGTGGAGATTACTCCCTTGGTTGAGAGGGAGTGCTATTATTCTTGCATTGTGGATAGTCAGTGTGTTGTTGGACTGGCATTCTCCCTATGGAGAATGGTCCAAGTTGTACAAATTGTTGATGTATCATGGACTGATATTTTCTACAAAACAATGGTTTAGGAATGACATTCTCTTGTGGCATAGATGGTGACTTGATCAAGATGAATGGTCCACCCCCTATGGCATGAATGGTAACATGATTAGGGAGGTTGGTACAGGACTGACATTTTCTCTATGTCACATATGGTGACCTGATTAGAGAAAGAGGTCTGGGATTGACATTCTTCTATGGCACATGTAGTGACCTGATTAGAAGAATGGTCCATGTAGCCCATGGCGGTGATTGTGTGTCATTGGGAAGTAGTTGTGTGCTACTATGGTGGTTGTGTACCACTGAAAGTGACTATGTGTCACTGGACAATAGTTGTGTGCTACTAAATTAATTTCCATGGAGACTACCAGACCACTTGGAAGTAGTTGTGTGCTACTGGTTGATTGAAGCATAGTCATGGAGACTGCGGAGGATGATTTGAGATACTGATGGCATGGTAGTAGTTGTGTGCTACTATTTTATTGTAGAGTAGTCAATGGACTACTTGATGAAGACATCGTGGAAAGATACCTCCCTAGCTAAGAGAGAGTGTTGATGTTTCAGCATCGGGCAGACATTCACCCACAAGGGTGTACCTGTGGTGAATGACCCTAGTAAGCATCGGGTGGACCTTCTCCTATATTGGGTTGTAGACCAAGGGAGATAAGATACATTTATCACAAGGGTATACTTTTGGTAAATGGGCCCAATCGTAGTCCTTCCTTGATCATGACAAGGAATGATATGGACTCGAAGCGCTTGAGGTGCTTTCCATGTGTCAGATAGAATTGGGATGGCATTAACCAATAGGGGTGTACCTGTGGTGAATGGCCCTAGTGTGGTATTTGTCCTTAGTCATGCTAATTTGACCAGAAATGATAAAGATTCGAGATGCTAGATGCTATCACATGCGGACCTAGAGTGAGCTTGATTTCAGAGAGAGTCATTTGGCTCAGAGGGAGAGGCGTAGAGGGAGTTTCCCCTCGGTTCATGTGGGAGAGAGGCATCTTATAGGACTAACAGACAGGTATCATGAGTCTAGGGAAAAGTTTGCATACTTCAGAGACAAGAACGGCATGATGTAGAATGTCTCCCTCATTGAGAGAGAGTGTTGATGTTTGGACAACAATGGGAATACATTCTCCCAGATTAATAATTATTAATTATTAAATAATATTATTAATATAATATATTTATAATATATATTGTCGAAGAGATGCATCCTTTCATGGATGGTCGCCATATTTTCTTTATATATGGCACATTCATCATTGTTGTTGGAGCCGCCCTTGTTTTTCACCTCACGAAATTTTCAATTTTTTGATACTTAATATCTAAACTTGCTTTTCTTCCCCTTCCGAAATGTTGAAACTCTGGAAATCTTGTCGCCTGAACAGAAATGCTTTTCCCGTTTTCAAAACAGAACCATTCACAAGTATATTTTCTCTTTTGTTTTATTTCGGGGTCTCGCAAGTCGGACACTTTATTTCTTGAATTCCCAAGTCCTGAGTCGCGAAAATGCGAACTCGGTTTTTAAATTTTTGACCAAGGCATTAACTAGGGTAAAAACTTTAACCCATGATTATACATCGTTGGGGTTTCGCGCCTCAGCATCCGTCAAACCTGAGTTTTTGTTCTTGCAGCCCCGATAGCCGAGAACACGATGGCTTTGTGATAACCTTGGTCAGACACTAAGGGTTAAAAACTAACCATGGTTAAATTTGGTTCTCGGCACTTCGTCACTCGGCACTTTATTTCATCAAGTTAAGGTGTCCAAAAATACGATTTGCGAAGTTGCGAGATGATTATAGCAAGATTAATTAGTCGCCTAATCTTAGTTTTCCTTCTCTTAATTTTAGCCTTAATTATCGTCACATCGCGATATTACGACTCGGCATATCATTCTCCCAAAAGTTTGTCTTCGAATTCCCGAGTCGCGATATGGTGATTTAGTTAATTATATAATTAAGGATGCGCCAAATCACTGTTACGATTAATTAAGCTAAAATCAACACTCGCAGTCTTGCGAGTTGAAGGGTTGAAATGTAAAAAGGGAAGTCACGATGCGGTGAAAAGTGAGAAAATTATTTTCGTTAAGATTTGTAATTTCAATTTAAAACGAGATACGTCCCGCGCATCGAGGTTGGCACACTTCACGAGGCATTTACTTGCTCTCCATAACCTGATTGCCTGTCAAGCCACCGAACATTGATGACATTAATGAAAAATTAGGGTAAATCCTCGAATAAATAAAATCGGATTTATGCAATAAATTTGGTTTTATTTGCGATTTGACAGATTTATTTCAAAGGTACACGATTTTCAAATATATATGAGAGTTTCGTTCTATTTTTAAACATTTCTCATAAACGCACAGAGCTCACCTTTCTCCGAGGGAACTCATTTCCACATGTATACACAGGTCTATTGCAGAAGAGCAAAAAAGCAAGTGTCAGCCATGGCTCCGAGGAGAGCAGTGAAAGCGAACGTCGAGGTAGCAGCGCAGGGTCCAGACAACGTCTCAGATACTTCGCCTAGGACTGGCGGCTCAGTACCCACCTGGTCATCTGTTTCAGACATTCTGCAAACCAAGTTGGTTAACTACTCAGACTCTGATGATAATGAATTTGAAAAGGATGATCTGAACACTAAATATAAGACAATTGTTCAGTCGGGGATGCACCTGGTTGCAACCAGAACTCGGTTGCTCCCATACTACGACATGATCTGATGGGCATTGGATCATGTCGACTTACCAACCAGAACCATCATAAATGACCGACGAAACATGGTTGGGACTTTCAGACCAGAGCATATTCAGTCTATGTATAAGCTGCCAGCGACTTCTGAATATATATATGGAAATGAATTCCTGCAAGAATTCAAAAAGGAGGAGTGCGAAGAATATGATAAAACCATGGATGGTTTGATAAAAGACTGGGTTTCGTGCTCCGCAATATTCAGAGCGAATGACAAGGGCGTGTATTCGATTTCTTCGCTGGAGTCATTGTTTATGTATGTGGCGATGATGACGTGCCGACTTTACGGCAGTGAGGATACCGCGCATTTTTACATCCGGTGGGTACCTCTCATCTTTTGGGTAGCAAAAGGTTGCTCATTTAATTGGGCGAAGATGCTATCCGATAGTTTGTTCGATAGGGTCACAGAGTACCGGGAGAAAAAATCAGCCGGGAGACCAGCCGGATTCTTCATGTCCGCGTATATCATGGACACAATATGCTCCATGACACCTTTTCCTTTGATGAATTGGGCTTGGAGTCCAACCGAAGAAAAAACTGTGCAGGAGTACCACAACAAGCTATGGGAAAATAATGCAAATAAGTTTATTTATGAGATTTTCAACTGGGTGATGGTGCCCCTGCACATCGCCATTTTTGGTCTTTCGCCACCCCGCATCTCGAATAGCATTGCTGCGAACCTGAGCAGTATTGCGGACTGGTACGTAGAAGAATAATTTTCCTATTTTAGAGTTTTCGGAGTTGTTGTTCCTCCTCTGGCGCTCCCACAATTTATCCCCGACAAACTGGCATGTCGCGAGATTGCTCAACAAACAGTGATCGGCGACGTAAGCAAAGAACTGAAAGCATCAGCAAAGAAGGTATGGTATTTTTTCCCTGTTCGGTTAAATTCCTATTCCTTATTAGATTTTGGACATGCTAAGGCTGAGGCTACAACCTTAGAAGGATTTAATTTGGCCTATATTGAGTATAAAAAGCATGATCCACAGAGGATCGTAAGCACCCATTTGGGAAATTGTGGATTGAAGAGGTTCGAACACGAATGCTCACCCTCGGATGATGTTTTTCGAGGGGCGAGGTCCTATGCGGAAGTACAATTCCGAATCAGATCTCTAGCACCCGAAGACAGGGATTCTATTTTAAAATTTCAGGAAAATAGGAAAAGATGCCTCCCCGTTGTGCTGGGAGGTTTAGGACTTTCCAAGGATAAAGAAAATGAGGCCGAAAGTTCTGAGGGGCAAACTTCTAATCTCGAAAAACGTCAGGAAGGGGAGAAGGAAAAGAATCCTGAACAGGGGAAGAGTTCCGAGCAGGAAAAGAATCCTGAACAGGGGAAGAGTTCCAAGAAGGAAAAGAATCCTAAACAGGAGAAGAGTCCCGAAACAGAAAAAGGGACAACTGACCCACCCAAGGAACATGGTCCATAGGTGGAAGTGAAAAACACCGACCCACCCGAAACTCGGAATCCAGAGATAGGGACAGAGATGAAGACCCCTGATCCTCCGAAAGAACAGGACTCAGTCGTCACACCAGGGAAGGCGGCGAAGCAGATCGGACAATCCATCACCTCTGTCACACCCTTGTAGTCAGCACAGGGAAACGTTAGCGAGGGATGGATATTTGGTGAAGAACTAAGACCTGTAAGGGCATAGGAACTCCCCTCTAATGAGTTCTTTTTTGACAGAAAGAGGAAAGCTGTAGTAAAGCAGGAATTTTATCAAGAAGGAGAGTCCATTGTTAAAAAATTCAAAGTAATGACAGATGGAAAAAACAAGAAGAATGATGAATTTTCCACAGAAATAGCAGGGACGCTAGGAGCATATGCGTCAACGAACCAATTCTCGGTCGCAATGTTGAAAAATCATCTCAAGAGAAAGAACCGACTAATCAAGACTCTTGAAGCTCAAGTAGCTTCGGCTGCGAAAGACGCTAAGAGTCAAGCGAGTGGAGCAATAGAGCTGGCCCAATTAGCCGATAAGAAAGAAATTGAAGTCCTCAAAACCAAGCTGGAACAAGCAAATTCAGTGATCCGAGATGGTCGGGTGCAGTCAGGCCAACAGAGGGATACGATCACACAATTACAGGCTTAGTTAAAGGTCGTAGAAAGCAAGGTGATTGACATC
This sequence comes from Picea glauca, assembly GCA_000966675.3. NCBI lineage: Eukaryota > Viridiplantae > Streptophyta > Pinopsida > Pinales > Pinaceae > Picea > Picea glauca. Next base: position 783,447 of record JZKD02S0544110.1, read on the forward strand.
GAGATTGTTAAATCCCGAGCAATCGACATTCAGAGCAGGATCTCTTCTTCTCAACAGAGTCTGCTAAACAAAATAGGGGAGTTTCGGAAATATTGCTTGTTAATGAATCAAATTTCTGAGAATATGATTGTCAAAGAAAGAAACACAGAAGTTTCTCGGGTCGCTTTCCAAGAAGCAATGATAGCTACCAACAACAGATTTTCAGCAAGGACCCCCGGACTCACCATTACTGAACAGACTAGGGGTAATATTTTGTTAAAAAATTGGGAACATGATATTACTTTAAGCAAGTAGCAGGCACAAAAAGTGACGAATTCACTAGAAGAAACTTTCCAAGTCATAAATGGTGAGTTGTTAGGGATGGAGAGTGGAGGAGACACAGAGACGCTAAGGCAGATGAATATGGAGCGGATCTCCCTCGACATGAAGGAGAAAAATGAGAGAAATTTGACGGCAATCTCTAAGATGGACAGGGCAGACATGGCTCAAATTGATGAGCATCTAATTCAACCCAGCACACAACTCAGCACCCTTGATATTTTTGATGCATATATGGGGAATAAACTTCCACAATTAGCTCGAGAGTGTTATTTTGCTGAAGCCATTTGTCAAGCAGAGTCGTCACAGCTTGTGTCCCAATTCGTGGACAAATGTAGGATATGCACTGAGTCTATGCAAAGACAAGCATCTGGCACTTCTTGAAAATGGAGTAGAAGAGATGGAATGATTTCTCTCCTAACAGCTGCCAAACGGAACCACCACAGCTTGTATCCAGTTTTACGGACAGATGTGTCATATGCACCGAGTCACGTAAAGGAAGCACCTGGCACTTTTTTGTAAATAGAATAGGAGAAGGCAAATTTGTATAAATAGAACAGAGAAAGAAGAACAAAAGGCTGGACCATTTTGGGAGTGATTGTAATAGATTTTCTGCATTCAAGAAGTCAATACAAGCAAATTTGAAGATTCCTAATTCCGTCATGACTGTGTTACAAGTTTGTTCTGTTATGTTTTTTTGTTTCTTTTAATTTTGCTCTACATAATTGATAACTGTGTTACAAGTTTGTTCTGTTATGTTTTTTGTTTCTTTTCATTTTGCTCTACATAATTGATGTATATCACTATAATTTAGTATGACCACTACTATAGTGAAAGGACTTTATCATTCTGTAAGTGTTTCTTGTCTTTCCTCTGCACCAGCTATCAGCGGGTGTAAGACCAATTTGCATTTACGAAATCATATATTTATTTACACTATATCAATTATGTTTGTGCTAGTTTCTTCTTCTGTGTATGTGCGAGTTTTCTATTAACAGGAACTTTGCGTTTTTCTCTCACCCCATATCTTTTTTTATCAAAAATAATACAGTTATGGGAAAAGGCCTTCAGTTTGCATTTTTATTTCATTCTTCGTGCAAAAGTTTCTCTTCATTTCGACCAAATTGAACAGCGTTGAAATCTCTCATTAAATCATTCCTTACTGGTATTGTTCCTCAATGACTGTCCCTACAGCAATTCAACCTAACATTCAACCCAGTTTACCTAATCAAACACATATCGCTTTAAATATTTTTGACACAATACTTAAAACTGCTAACACCCGGGAGGAATTGGAACGTTCATGGGCAGCCATTGAACAAGATATTATCACTTAGGAACAATTGGAAGCTAGAAAACAAGAACGTAGAAATCCTCATTAGTTTCTCATACCAAAGGTGACATTATTCTCGTATTCATCTTTTACACATTTTCGGATGCCTTGACCCTATACTCTAAGCCTTAGTACAGACTTAGGAACAACAATTGTAATGATCGATCGATCTCACACATCATCGCATATAAAAATTCAACACAAAGTATCATTTCATTTCTCCTTGAGGAAAATGCTCCTTTTATGTGGTCTCTAGTTGGTTAGAGATGGTTGAGTATGGGTGAAAGGTGTTAGGAAATTAACCAAACCCGTAAATCAACATTTAATTAGGCATAATTATATTTTTTTAAGTGTTTATTGACATGTACATGATTGTCCCTTGGGTAACCTGCGTATACGCATGATGTATAACTGATAGGGCATGTACATCTTCCAAAAAAATATTTTTCATAAGGACTAAAGGAGGTATGGGGAAGAGTTGTATATATGGAGGATAGGTATTAGGCCAATAAGAGCATCAATGTTTCAATAGTGGAAATTGACGCTATAACACTATCAAAGGAAGACCTACTTATGGAGACCAACACAAGTTTAATGCAAGT
>JZKD02S0544110.1:786213-798841 GCA_000966675.3 Picea glauca
ATGGGAGTAGCACCAATTTAATTTGATGGACCGTCAACAATACGTATGCATAGGTATAGAAAGAAAGGGTATAGGCTATGTATAGAGTAACTCATCTGTAGCTAAACTCAAAGGTAGGAGAAAACCTAGTTAAAACATTCATTTCATAATCCCCATCAATAGAGGAAGATCTAGATTGATACCCAATAGCTATTGAGATGGATATAGTCCTAAGTGAAGAAGAAGAGGAGAAAAAGGTAGTTGCTTAATCAATCCTACCATGTTTTGTCAATGCATCTAGGTTACCATTTCATAGGAGTCTATGCATCTTACTATGGATCTAAATCTCAAATATAGTATGTTCCAAATATCCCTAGAGTTGTAGTGCATTTGTACATGTTTTCATTTCTAATGTTCCTAAATCTATCATTTAAGAACCATAACTTGTTTGAAGAGCATATAATCTAGCAATATGAGAAGAGGAAGAAAAGGAATATGTAGGGCCAACTTATTTTTCTCTATTCTCTTCCTAAAATTTCATAGGGCCTTGTTGGCACCAGGCCGAAGTGGAAAGAAGGATGATCATGAGAAAGAAAGCGTTCAGGAAACTGAAGTGACAACTGGAAAAATATCAACACGCACGAATGCAAGAAAGCGTGCACATAGGAAAGTGACAGCTGGAGGAAGAACAACACGCATATGGGAGAAAAACCTAACGGAAGAAGGGTTGGGGTTTTGGTAATATTCTGTAAGTGGTTGAAGAGCCCGAAATGTATAAATATAGATACGAAAGTATCATATAGGGTTGTTGTTGTTGTTGGTGATTTTATGTTAGTTTGTTATGAGGATTGCGACTGTTATTGAGTGATTTTTCCGAGTATTGTTGTTGGCGATACGTGAAGGATTTTGAGTCATATGAACTGAGTTTTGTAAGTTGTTGAGAAAGAAAGATATGAGGGAAGGTATATCTGAGGATTAGACCACAGGCTATAGAGCCTGGTGCGATCTAGTTCACCTCAAATAGATCTTACCAACTTTTGCGGAGAATTGTAAGGGCGCGGTGCAAGGAAATCAAGAACTACCATAATAAAAGAGCCAAGAGCCAAATCTTTGTGGATGTAGCCTACGAGGGGTGAACCACGGTAATATCTATGTAATGTGTTGAATGTTTGCATATATTTAACTTATTTCAGCAATAGATGATTACGATTGATGAATAACCAAATGCATTATTAGAATCTGTTTATATTTCGAGTTATACACATGCGATTCCTAAGAACAAGTAGATTATAGTAACAGTTCACAAAATAGGGCCTTGATCAAGAAACCCTTTATCCCCTACTATGTCCTAGACTGTAAACACCTGAGTCTTACAATCAACCATCCATAGCTATCTCGAGTGAGACTGCGTAGTACCTTCTGGGTGTTGTGTTGCCTTCTGGTTTACCAGGAGGGATGATAGTTAGAGGCTTTGTTGAAACCCCGAATGACATGAACCATAGGTCAATAACTCAGATAACCTAAGAAGGGAGTCAATAAAACCAACAAATGGTTTCGTTGTCATGTTAAGAGGAACAATATAGGACTAAGTATATGAGATAGAGTGGACAAGAACCATCGAAGAAGAAATGAGTCATTAGAAGGGAATGTGGAGACCTTGGAACCCCACGAGAGAAGAAATCGAGGGTTAGTTGAGAACTAAAGAGCTAGAATTTTCACACAAAGACAAAAGAAACCCTAGAATCACACCACGCAAATACCTGGATAAATACGTGTTTACGGATTTACACAAAATCTTTTTCTATGATTCTCCGCATCTACTATGGGAGTGGATCTTAAGGTTAACGGATAATCACCCGACGAACCGGATTCGATAGCTAGATTAGACTCTAGTACAGATTCAGCAGCTGCAGCAGGCGAACAACAAATTCACCCACACAGTAGACTTTTGGCTTGACAGTATTGTGGCAGGATTCATCACAAAGTTTGTGGTAGACACAGGAAAGTCATACAGCGTAGCCGACCAAGAATTTATACGAGGACCCAGAGGGAGGTACATTCGATCCCTGTATACTTCTATCAAGATACTGCTATATAACAAAGGTGTAATGACAATGGAATTAGACAGTTAGACTTCCGTGCATGCATGGGGGAATGGGGGAAGCACTGAAAGAAAGAGGAGGAATGGAAGGAGGAAAGGATAAAGAGAAGAAGGAGGAGGAACCCTTGGACCTGATATCGATGGATGACGACCATCTCAAGTGGATCTTGGCATCATCAAGAACGACGCGTAGCGGAGCACCCTACCAATATAAGATAAACACCAAGAAGAGAGCCGTAGCTGAAAGGGAGGGCTTGGCAAGCGATGAGGAAGAGGTAGAGGATCTCTGGGCTGTAGAGAAAATTCAGGAAATTTTGTGTGTCACCTATGAGAGGAAAACAAGAGGCCCAAGAAAGGGAGGAGAAGATGGCCACCCCTTTCATATCAATATCAGTGTGGAACCCATAAACCCATGTGCAACCAATACACCACAGAGAACACCACCGTTTAGGCAACCAAAGTTTAGAGGAAGTCTGACTGAAGGAAGTACACCTACATAAGGAGCGACAATTGGAGGAGCCAGTTCAGGTAATCTTATTCAAGTATCCACACCGTGCAGAGGAGGCAGTAGTTCAGTACTCAAAATTGCAGGACACGACCCTACTATCATATTACCAGAGTTTTGAGGAGAAGTAGTAGAAGACCCTGAGAAGCATCTATTCATTTGCGCCAAGATCTGAGAAGCAAAGAAAATCATTGATGACAACACCAAACTCGCGCAACTAGCGATTACGCTAAGAGACTGCGCACTAGACTGGTACATGAGTCTAGACATGAACAGTGCTCCCGGGATGACAAGGACACTGGAGGACATTAAGAAACTATTAATAAATGAGTTCCAGAAGCCGAGCTCAGAGGATCAGTGTATGAATGAGATGATTGAGATAAGAGAAAAACCAGGAGAATCGGTATGGGAGACTGATCAAAGATTCGAGAGATTAAAAGGGAAGTTAAAATACCTTATGACCGAGATGCAACATCGGCACCTGTTTGTCAACTCACTACTCCCACACTTAAAATATCCACTACAACAATAGAAGTTTCAGACACAAGAAGAGGCTCTGCAGTCAGCCTTGCAATTGGAAGAGAATCAGTACCAGCAGATGGACCCGGCTATCAAAGAACTGAAAGAGGATCTAAAGAACTTAACATTTCAACTAAACCAAAATAACAACAAGGACAAATGAGAATTCGTTTGGTGTACCACATGAAGGACAGAAGGACACCACAAAAAAGAATGTCTGACGTTTGCGCAGTATATGCCAACAGGGATGCCAAACCCACTACCACAGGGGGGGATTATGGTATGAAATCTGCAAGAAACTGGGTCACGACCCTTACCATTGCATGATGATGCAGAAATACCAAATAATCCCAATGAACTCATATTGCACCTTTTGCAAGTCAGTCGGCCACGACAACAAAGACTGTAGAACTATGGAGCTGATGTGGGAAAGAACCTCAGACGCATACAGGGTACAGGAAGAATTGATGACTGGGCAGGTAGCACCACAGTTCACTCAAGCCCCAGCACCATACAACACTATGCAGCAGCAGTATAATACTGCGTAGCAACCTTATAATAATGTGCAGCTGCAATACAACAAATCACAGCCCCAGTACAATACCGCGCAGTATAATCAGGGACCACAATATAACGTGCCACAAGGTGATCGCACAGCCTATAGAGGAGCAGGAAGAACCAGAGGAGGTTTTGGATGTGGGAGAGGACCAGTCACATGTCAAAATTTCCAGCAACCAGGACATTGTGCACGGGAATGCCCACTGCCACCAGCGGCCTATATGTATTTTCGCACTTCGGACCACGATACAGAGGAATGTCCAACACTACTCGTCAAGATCCATGAAAAAAGGAACCAAAATAACTAGAATGTTCAGTGGATTTCAGTCGAAGTAAGAGATGATGGACGAAACATCAACATAGTCACTCGAGGAGGAACGAAAACAAGAAACGGCGCAGTTCGACAGGACCCAGCGCAGAACCAATGGGTAAAGAAGAACCCTGACCCCAAGAAGTAGTTTGACGCGCAAAAGGAAAAGGAGATCTTTACAGAAGCCTGAAAAGAATTCTAGAAGGAGGACATAGTGCTGACTGCACAGTAGAACAAGAAATCTCTGGAATATGACATGCCGCCATCGCTGAACCATACCAATAGAATACAACCTAAGGAACAAGTAAGTACTATCAAATACGTTTTGCAATCATGCATCAAAATTTTAAGTGATCATTCATCTATCAAAGTATTGTAAAACATCCTAGAGAAATGTAGCAACGAGACGAAACAGAAGCCAGAACTGAAAATTGTCAACCACCTACACACAAGAAGAAGAACAAGTAGAGAATTTAGAATCAATTCTTAGCATTGGGGATTTCAACATGGGAGATATTATACTAGATCCAGGATCCGAGGTGAACATACTACCAAAAACCACATGGCAATGCATGGGAGAACCTACACTGGGATACTCAACTGTTCAATTAAAGCTAGAAAATCAACATAGAGTCCTACCAATATGTAGACTGAAAGGAGTAACCATAGATCTGGATGGTGTGCGCACTAAGGCATACTTTGAAGTCATCGAAATAGTAGACGGTACAACACCTTACCCAGCATTACTTGGTCTGGATTGGGCATTCGACAACCAGGCCATAATTAACTTGAAAACTAGAAAAATGACATTTGAGTCGAGAGACTACGGGGTTATAGCCCCACTCGACCCATCAGAAGGCGAGAGGTTCATAGAACCCACTTGTCTGGATCTAGACAAAATCGGCCAGTTGTACAAAACAATTGCGCGCAATGTGGACTATATAAACCCAACTACAGACGAGGTACTCAGTTGGCGGAGCATTACTTCATGCACAACAGGCTCAGACACTGGGTTAGAAAACTGGCAGCAAAGACTACACGAAGTATCCACAAGAAGGTGTGCAAGAATAGACTGTGCAGTCAGATGGCTTGGCACAGAAATCAAAGAACCACCCAGTTTTCACGGACTAAATGATTTGGAAACTTTCTTGACACAATACGAAGACGAAGTATTAGAGAATGAGAGACTATTAGCACTAGATTTATCACTAAAGGCTACACCCGCAAGATGGTGGGTTGCGCACAAAGAGACTATCACAGATTGGTACTAATGCAAATGATTACTGTGCATAAGGTTCGGTGCAGAACAGATATGGAACAACCGACAAAAATATGATGGACTAAGAATACCAACAGAACACTTGGAGGCGTGTAAAACACTATGGAAAATGACGCCACCAGAAGAATGGGCTCACCACTTCATTCATACTTTAGAAGGCATACCAGCGAATTGGTATATATACCAGGAAATGCGAAAAGGAACCAAGACATGGGCGACACTCCAACAGAACTTTACAGTCACTTTCTCATTCGAGCATGAGAACCCCAACATAGACACGGCCCTGAAACGGATCAGAGATGTCATATTCATTACAGAATCAGAAGTGAAAGTTATCACAGAGGTACAGCAGCGGAATAAACAGACAATCAAAGAACTGTTTTCATGCTACCATGTACAGGAGGAAGCACCAGATGAAGATGATCCGCGTGATATTCAGATTGAAGAAGTCGAAGGCAAGAGAGATGTGGAAGGACCACCCTTAGAATCAAAGGTCATCTCTGTGCCAATCAATATCAAGAAGGTTAACATAGGGACCGCCGAGAAGCCCAAAATGGCCAGCATTGGAGATTACTGGGACGAACAGACACTAGAAAGCATCACAGAATTATTGCGCAAATACAGCGACCTTTTTCCCACAACCTTTACAAAGATGAAAGGAATAGCCGGAGAATTAAGAGAAATGAAGATACCACTCAGAACTGATACGAAACCCATTAAACAAAGACCATATAGACTGAACCCCATCTACAAACAGAAAGTTAAAGATGAAATCAACAGGATGCTCGAGGCCGACATCATCGAACCAGTCGAAGAATCAGAATGGATAAGCCCGGTGGTAGTACAGGACAAGAAACAGGGAAGAGGAATCATGATATACGTCGACCCGAGGAAGTTGAACAATGCCTGCTTACATGACCCATTCCCCACACCATTCATGGATGAAGTACTCTAGAATGTAGGAGGAAATGAAGCCTCTTCATTCACCGATGGATTCTCAAGATATCATCAGATTAAGATAGCACAAGAGGATAGACACAAGACCACATTTGCGACAGAATGGGGATCTTATCAGTACATAGTCTTGCCGTTCGGACTGAAGAATGCACCTGCGATATTCTCCAGAGTGGTCATCACAGCATTTAAGGAATTCATCCACCAATTTCTTGAAGTATACCTGGATGATTGGACGGTTTATAGCTTATTAAAAAACCATGTGGAAGTTTTACGCCTGATGTTAGAACGATGTAGACAGTGCCAGATATCACTAAATATCAAGAAATGCATATTTGGAACACCATTTGGGATACTACTGGGACACATAGTATGCAAACAAGGTTTACTAGTGGATCCGGCCAAAATCGCAGTCATTGTTAACCTACCAGCACCAAAAACAGCCTACCAACTAAGAGCAACGTTAGGACATACGGAATATTATAGGAAAATCATCAAAGGCTACGCATAGATTACAATGCCTATGGAAAAACTGTTAAGGAAGGATACCAAGTATCAATGGAACAATGAGTGCCAACACGGTCTGGATACTCTGAAGGAAAAGATGGTCACTGCACCAATATTGGTATTTCCAGACTAGGAGAAGACATTCCATGTACATGTAGATACATCAACAATAGCACTTGGAGTTATTTTAGTGCAACCAGGAGCAAGAGACTTGGATCACCCGATAGTGTTCGCAAGCAGGAAATTATCAGAATCATAACAGAATTATAACACGACGGAAAGAGAAGGCTTAGCTATGGTTTACGCACTATAGAAATACAGCCACTACCTATTGGGAAAACACTTTAAGATGTTTACAGATCACTCAGCCCTGAAATACCTAGTTAACAAGCCAGTGTTGGGGGGGGAGAATATGTCAATGGTTACTGTTATTTCAAAAATTTGACTTCAAGGTAATAGTCAAACTAGGAAAACTGAATGCAGGGCCTGACCCCTATTGAGGGTCATAAATGGAGAGGAACCAACAAATTTGGAAGACAAATTTCCAGATGCATAGCTCTTCTCAGTACAGATTGTTGACGATTACTTCGCAAAGATCATCCAGTACTTGAGCACAGGTACTGCACCGCAAGGATATACCACTGCGTAGAAGAAGAACCTGGTAGTCCGCGTAGCCAACTATCAATTGATCGCAGGGAATCTATACAAAATGGGTGCAGATAGCATCTTACGAAGATACGTACTAGACCATGAATGACCAAGAATTTTAGCAAAAACCCACGAAGGAATAACAGGAGGGAACTATGCAGGAAAAGCTACCGCGCAGAAGGTACTACGCGCAAGATTATGGTGGCCAACAATACATAGAGACTCAAAAGAATATTGTCAGCAATGTGATCTCTGTCAATGGGTCGGCAAACCCAATAGAAGGGACGAGATGCCACTACGACTGCAAGTGACACTTCAGGCATTTGACAAATGGGCAATAGACTTTGTGGGACCCACTAACCCACCCACCAAGAGAACAGGGGTGAGATATATTATCACCGCGACGGAATACTTAACGAGATGCGCAGAAGCTGCACCAGTAAAATATTGCAGCGCAGAGACAGCTGCCCACTTTCTTTTCGAACAAGTAATTACTAGATTTGGGTGCCCAAGAATTTTGATGAGCGATCAAGGAACGCACTTCATTAACAGCACCATCCGAGTGATGCTTGAAGAGTTCGAAGTTCATCACCAAAAAAGCACACCGTATCACCCACAAGATAATGGCACGTTAGAATCCTTCAACAAAATTCTAGAGAATGCCCTAATGAAGATATGTAACGCCAATAGGGACGATTGGGATATCAAGGTACCAGCAGTACTATGGGCGTATAGAACCACATGCAAAAAGTTGACAGGCCACACACCATTCAAACTGGTCTATGGTCAAGAAGCAGTAGTGCCGTTAGAATTTCTAATACCTAGTCTACGTGTAGCAGCTATCACACAAATGACAGAATAAGGCGCAGTTCAGGAATGACTGGATCAATTACTGACAATGGAGGAAGACCGAATCTTGGCAGGATTCGATCAACAAGTATAGAAAGAGAGAGACAAAGCGTGGCACAACCTCCACATCAAGAGAAAGATGTTCAAGGAAGGAGATCTAGTATTGCTCTACGACAGTAAAGTGCTGCAGCACCCAGGGAAGCTGAGGATGCATTGGCTAGGACCATACGAGGTAAAAGTTGTCACGAATGGAGCTGTACAATTGAAATATCTAGCAGGCGCAGACCTCAGAGGAATGATCAACGGGATCCGACTGAAGCTATACAAGAATAGACGACTACCCACCACGCAGTTGAAAAAAAAAAAACAGTGCGCAACATGATGGATAAGTCGCATACGAAACACAAAACCAGTGAGGGAAAAGACAACGACCATATCGAAAAGGGAAACAAGCGGGAAAATGAAAGTCAATAAAAGCACACTGACAGGACAGCATGAGGTAGAATTAAAGCCAGGCAAGGATAGATGGGATGTTGCACTAAACGTACCAACTGGCGACGGAAAAGTAGCCATAAGGGTAGGTACGAAACCGTCGCGGATGCATTGAACCCACATCGATTTCCGGCAGAGATGGTGGAGAATGTCCACAGCCTTGCACTTGTCCCCCGGCCGCTTAGCTCGGCCTCGTGCATCTTTCAATTACTACCGATGGCAGCAACACCCCACCCACCTTTCTCGGCTCCTCGAGGAACCTTAGAAGACCAGCACCCTTCGTCCACATGCAAGCAAGGTCATACGGAGCACCCCGATGCGGATACAGTCCACGGCGAGTAGTTAAAGGACAAGTTGTCCATCCTCTATGGCTTAGTCTTCGAACTTGGCCAGGGGGTGGAGGATTTGCAGTTTCGATTACAGCTCAACAATGAGAAGGTAGCGCTCTTCCTCTAGCTCCTCTCCTCTATGCATGAGGCTGTCCACTCAGACACAGGAGGAGCAACCTCCAAGCCTGGACCAAATGCTGATACAGTTAACGACGAAGAGGCTACGCGGAGCACGAATTTGAGGCAGGAACCCGGAGCAACCACCCAACGCAAGGATATTGGGATGCAATGTGCAGAAGAGCTCGGAAGGAAGTGAAATGATAGCGAGACAGTGGCCAAGCCTCAGATGCAGGACACCGCGAGGAGTAGCCAGAACATTGACACCACTGCAACGGTCGAAGTGCAATGGGGGGACGGAACAGTGATTGTCGAAGAGGAACCTTGGCCCGGGGATCTCCAAGGCACCTGGCCAGGTTACGTGTCAAGCGTCTAGGCTATAGAGGTTGTGTCAGTTGTTTTCAGATACTGTTGATGTTTATGTAGTCTCAGACTTTACTGTTAGCAGGCATTATGAAACTTTTGATGACTAAGTTGTTGATTAGGCTGGTTTCCCCCTCTGTTGGGGCAGCCCAATAAGCATAGCAGGACTACCACTGTACTTGGGATTTCCCTTTTGCCTCTGGAAGGTTTTTAATATATTTTACTTCTTACTTAAAAAAATATATATTTAGGAATGATAAAGTTCCTTGGGAATAATTAGGACTTCTTCATTTTTCAAAAATTTTGATTGTGAGTAAAATCCAAAATATTTAATAAAAAATGTTCTCAACTTGGTGTAAGGATATGGGCTTTGTAAATCTATCTAACAGAAAAAATACACTAATCACAAATGTTGTTCCAATGGGTGACATTATCCTTTGACATAGTAATGTAATACAAGCAACAAAGTAATTCAAGAAATGGAAAAAATAGTGTTATACTTGTTTTTTCAAAATGNTAATTAGGACTTCTTCATTTTTCAAAAATTTTGATTGTGAGTAAAATCCAAAATATTTAATAAAAAATGTTCTCAACTTGGTGTAAGGATATGGGCTTTGTAAATCTATCTAACATAAAAAATACATGAATCACAAATGTTGTTCCAATGGGTGACATTATCCTTTGACATAGTAATGTAATACAAGCAACAAAGTAATTCAAGAAAAGGAAAAAATAGTGTTATACATATTTTTTCAAAATGTTGTGCTTGCAAGTGTAGTGAGTAGAAAAATTCCTATTTAAAATCTCATCTTGCATTCCATCCTTTCGTGGCCTAAAACTAAGAAACTTATTAAGTAGTAGAGAGAAAACATTCCAGTGAGTTGTATAAGAATCACATAACTATAGACTTCAAAATACATAAGTAGTGTACTCACTTCACCCCATGATTGGAAAGAGTAGAGGGAATATTTTAAGGTCTAGGAGTTGATGGTAACTAATCTCGAGTAATGATATGCCAATTTCACTATGATACTTACCTAGGGATATCTAATCCAACAGTGAAGGTTTGGTAATAAGGCGACATATGAAATGCAATTTTCACCATCATACTTAGCTCAAAAGATCTATGGGGGAAGTAGAAATGAAGGAAAGTATAATATACAAGGACCTAAGTTGAGGAAATCATACTAGTAGAGGAAAATCATTCTAAGGAGATATAAAATCTCAGAAGGTTAGTTTACTAGGAAACATGTTGAAAAAAGGACATAGAAGGAGGGTTAGTAGATGATCCGGAAACTAAGATTCACATAAGAGAGAGAAATATTTTATATTAGCTAAAGAGGTTCCTAAGATTCCTAAAAAGAAATACAAGATTTACTTTCAAGGATGGTAGAGGAACTTTCAATCACTTTACCACTCAAATCGTTGGTGGAGGAGGTCCCTTGTTATTGTTGTTATTATTATTTATTTAAAGATAAAAATAATTTATTTTATATTTTATCATATGAAAAATTTGATGAAATGATAGTTTAAATCTATACTTTTTTTTTTCAAATTTTAAATATTTTTTTTTTGTTTGTTAATTTGTGTTGGACGTGTTGGCTACGCGATTAACCTGTGGCTTGAGAAAACCCGGGGATCGCACTCAGCCTGAGCCACACCAACCCTTAACATGGTTGGATTTTTTGTCCCCAAGGGTTTCAAACCGGTGACTTTAACATCACGGAGTGGCTTAACAACACACTCCGTCACCGACTGTCCTACACCTCGGGGACTTTCAAATTTTAAATATTAATATTCATTATTTTTAGATTATTTATAAATTACTTAAAATAAATTTATACACGACATTATAATTATATAATTTAAATAATATTATGATATGTAATTAAAGCTATCTATTATAATACATATAATTTAAATAATATTATGATATGTAATAAAAGTTATCCACTATCATACAAGTAAATATATACATCTTCTAATATAATAAAACTTTAAATAATAATAACATTTATAATTCATATTTTAATTATTTTTAAAATATTTTTTTAATTAATTAATCTTTGTATTGAGATATTAAACATAATAGAAATTATTGATCTAAATAATGATGGAAAAAAAAAAATTGAATAAAAAACAGTATGATAATGATTACCATATTTATATTTTTTTAACTTTAAAAACATTAAATTAATTACCATATTTATATGTTTTTTAAGTTTAAAAACATTATATTTAAAATTTAGAGTTATTTAATAAAATATCAAAATTGTTAAATGATTAAAGTATCAATATTCTTTTAAAAAAAAAAATATCAAACTCGATCAATAAATAGATAATAGCACAGTCAAGGGATAAAAACTATATAAAACATAACATTCAAAAATATATCTATACTGTAAAAAAAACTAGATACTTTAAAAATAATAAATTATTAAACCAAAAAATAAACTAAATAAATAAATCCATTTATTATAATGAATAACATTTGAAAATAAAAACATATACGAAAATATTAACTTAATAAATAAAATCATGTATTACAATGACTAACAAACATTTGAAATAAAGAATACACGAAAAAATTAACTTAATAAATAAAGTCATGTATTACCATTACTAATATTTAAAAATAAAAAACACCTACGATACAAATAAAAACATACAATAATTGCTACACCAATACATTCCATTTGTGACTCCTATATTTACTTTGAAGTGACGCTTCATGTTGAGATCCTCCCATTGGATTGCATCCCACCATTCTCTCCGATAACCCTCTATTACCTCCAGACACTTTAACTTATCCTATACACTCACCAGAAATTCCATACAACATAAGAAGCCATACATTACACTATATTCCATACAACATATATACACTCACCAGTGACGTTTACTTTCAAGTGACGCCTTCATGTTGGCATCCTCCCATTGGATTGCATCCCACCATTCTCTATTCTTACCTCCTCTTATTTCCTCCAGACACTTTAACTTATGCCATCCCCCACGCAATCTCTTCAATTTCGGACATCCATATACCGAGAGAGACTTGAGCATGGGGGGTAACGGTGACGCCCCCTCTCCCAACCCTCCACTTCCACTTGCTGCTGCC
>JZKD02S0544110.1:798851-812035 GCA_000966675.3 Picea glauca
ACTATACTCACAATCAAATCTTTTTGAAAAATGTAGTGCTAATTATTCTCAGATAACTATGTTATTCCTAAATATTGATTTAGTTGAGCTATAAAAGGTGGGATTGTAGTTTTTTACTTTTGCAGTAGAGAAATTGATTTTTATTAATAATGGCTTGAAATGGTGTCCCTGTATTCAACATAGTAATTAAGTTTTCTATGAGAATTCCCCTTTACATAGATCCAAGAATTGGAGATTTGATACTCTTGAATTTCCCCATTCTAGATCTTACATAAACTATTATGTTTAAGTATTGGCATACATCAAAAATTTGAACCCAAAACTTAGTCTTGACTTTGTTGAGAACATAATATTGACCTTAAGCATAATAATATTGATTGTCAATTTGGGATATATAACTTGGCTTGGCTACAACAATAGTGCTAGACCTATTTTGGGACAATTGTAATGATATATTTTGGGGTATTTGTAATTTGATTTATGTGAATTTTTAGTCTATGATGTGACTTGGCTCTTTATGAAGGGCTGTTGGTTTTATCGACTCCCTTCTCAGGTTATCTGAGTTATTGACCCAGAGTTCATGTCATTCGGGGTTCCAACAAAGCCTCTAACTATCGGCCCTCCTGGTAAACTAGAAGGCAATGCAGCGCCCAGAAGGTACTGCACAGTCTCACCCAAGATAGCTATGGATGGTTGACTGTAAGACTCAGGTGTTTACAATCTAGGACAGAGTAGGGGATAAAGAGTTTTTTGATCAAGACCTTGTTCTGCGAACTGTTACTGTAATCTACTTGTTCCTAGAAATCGCATGTCTATAACTCGAAATATAAACAAATTCTAATAATGCATTTGGTTATTCATCAATCATAATCATCTATTGCTGAAAGAAGTTAAAGATATGCAAATATTCAACACATTACACAAATAATATCGTGGTTCACCCCTCCTGGGCTACGTCCACAAAGATTTGGCTCTTGGCTCTTTTATTATGGTAGTTCTTGATTTCCTTACACTGCGCGCTTACAGTTCTCCGCAGAAGTGGGTAAGATCTATGTGAGGCGAACTAGATCGCACCAGGATCTACAACTTGCGGTCTAATCCTCATATCTACCTTCCCTCATATCTTTCTTGCTCAACAACTTACAAAACTCGGTTCATACGACTCAAAATCCTTCACGTATCGCCAACAACAATACTCGAAAAAATCACTCAATAACAGTGGCAATCCTCATAAAAAACTAACATAAAATCATCATCATCAACAACAACAACCCTATATGATACTTTCGTATCTATATTTATACATTTCGGGCTCTTTAGCCACTTACAAAATATTACCAAAACCCTAACCCTTCTTCTGCTAGGTTTTTCTCCCATACGCGTGCTGTTCTTCTTCTAGCTATCGCTTTCTTCTGTGCACAATTTCTTGCATTCGCGCGTGCTGATCTTTTTCCAGTTGTCACTTCAGTTTCCTGTACGCTTTCTTTCCCATGATCGTCATTCTTTCCACTTCGGCCTGGTGCCAACAGGCCCCCAACACTGACATGTGGCTTGTCCTGAGTCACCTAATTGCGTTGTGCTTCCTCGATCTCCCTAGTGATCATTTGGAACTTCTCCTGCAATTCTGTTGCTTTTGTCAGTGCCTGCGCGGTTTTCTCCTTGATAATATCGACTGTGTGTGCTGCTACTTCTTCGCTTATCAGTCCTGCACATTCTAGCTGAGTCCTTGCTGACTGTGTTCTGGCTTCTTCTGCTTGCTCCAGTACTGCTGCTATCCATTCCTACAACGATTCTATTTGAGCCTGACGCTCTTGTTTCTGTGTTTGCGCAGTGAGAAGTTCTACCTGTAACTTCTTTAACTCTTGTGTCCCCTTGACCCGTTTTGGGATTGGGATGGTTTTCTGTTGCTACTTGAATTCTTGGATTGTTGCATTGATCATTTCCTCCTCCTTGTCCCATTGTTGGACATGGATCCTCTTCCAGTTTTGTCCAGAGTTGCACTACTTTATCCAACAAGTCTGCTGCCGTGCTGACCTGTTTTTCTAGCTCCTGTAGTTGCACTGTTGCTTCCTGCTTCCTCTGCTCCTTTACTGCTGGTGGAGTGGTTGGTCTAATCTGTCCACAAAGAGTCTCGATCTCCTTCTGATACTGATCAATTGCCTGGGCAATCTGATCGATATTTTCTGCCGCTGGGAGTTCACTTCCTTGCGCAGTAGTTGGAAGTTTCCTAAAAATGTCTTCCACTCTGCATTCCAACTCATTTATGCATTCCTTCTCCTCCCGCGTTTCAGATTTTGCCTGCGCGCAAACTGTTTCCAGTGTTTCCTACTTCTTTGTTTCTTGTTGTAGTTCGACCAAGTTTTTATGTGCTCGAGACTGTATCTCATGGTCGACGCTAACCTGCAATTGGTATAAGGCTTTTGCTGACATCCGTGTTAGGACCAATTGGATCTGATCCAAATCCTTCAGTGGTGTTTGTCCCACAATCTCATCCATTCGTAGCATGCTCGGCTTTATGTAAACTGTGGAATGTAGTTTCGGAAGAACTGAGTCACGTTCTCCTACCTCTATTCTTTTTGTGTTCTGTGCACTCAAATGCTCTATGCCTCTGGTGCTACTTGAAATCTAGGCTTCTCCGAATTTCTTCAGGAGTTGCCCCATTTCTGCCAGCTCCTTCTGCAGTTTATCCCTGTGGTGCGCTGCATGATCAAAGTCCTCTGTGAGGCAATCCTGGACCATTATGGCAATCATCTCTCCATCATCCTCTGTGATTGTGTATTTTGGTGGTAGTTGTTGTGCCTTTGATTTCTTGCGCGCACCTGTTTCCTGTACAACTGGTCTCTTAATTCCCTCTGTTTCCTGTGTGATGGGGTTCGTCATGGTTTCCTGTTCTCCCTCAGTTGGGTTCTGATGTTCATTGGTTGGCTGAGTGGTTTCTGTTCTCCCCTTCTGGATCCCTGGTTGCTCTGAGCCGCCCTCTATCTGAGTCGACTTGATTTGGCCCGTTCTTGGTTTCTTGGGTACTGGGACTTGTGGAGGTTATGTTTTCGCCTGCGAAGCCCCTCCTTCTATTGTTTGTCCTGGTATTGCTCTGGGTATGGTTGGGTTTTCCATTCATCCGACCACTCGTGGATGATCATGTCGATGTCTCCCTCGATGATGTAGTAGCGCATCTGTAGCCACTGTTTATGTGGGTCCTGTCTTGGCTATATCCACATGGCTTGTCGTCTAGCCCAAAAATTGGTGATGCCCCCGAATCGCGCGATAGCCTCTGGGGTTATCCTCCATGCTCGATTGATTGCTTCCTGCATTTCTCGTAGGTAAGCTTCAAATATAATTCCATTTTCCTTCTTATGCTTGGCCAGTGGTGCGGATTTCAGGACGCGATATCTCGCTCCTCCTAGCTGTGGTGTGGTACAAAAGGTGACGTGGTCTAGTTCTTTCCATCCCATGAAAGTGATGAGAGTAATCAACCATGAGTAATAAAATTCCGTACCTACTTCCTGCGCGTCTTTATAGTCTATTTGGAACAAATTTCACAGATATGGCACCGAGCTCATGAAGGTGCCTTCTGTGCACTGAGCTGCAAGAGCGATGACTCCTGATGGTACTTCGTCTTTGCGGCATTTTCTTAGCAGTTTGCAGGCTAAGATATTTTCTCCTAGTTGTGTCGCGACATCATTAATTCACTTGATTATAATGCCTCTCGTTCCCTTGTCGGTGCCATATTTCTTTTGCCAATGCTTTTTCTTTGGACTTGTCGTCGAGTATCAGCGCGGGATCCATACCCCAAATGGGTAGTCCTGTAATTTGTGCAATAAGTTCAATGGTTATGGGGACGGGTTTGTCCAGCCATACATCCCCTCCATGCATAACTGCTAACAATTGTTTGACGCATGTTGTCGTATATTGGCCTCTGCCAAAGTGTGGTATCTTCAATAATCCTAAGATTCTAGTTCTGTCTAGTTCAACTGCCCACTTGCATGGCTTAGTGATAGTTCCTCCAAGAGGGTTCATGGGTATTGTCTCTGTAAAGACTTGTGGTGAAAGATCTGGATATTTTTTTTCATCCGCTACGTCATGGTCGGAAAACTTGAGCTTCCCGATGTGACCCAATAACTGTGAGTCCACCTGTATTCCTTTTGGTGTGCGAGGTAGCACAATCTCTGCAGCTTGGTATCTGAATCCTGTCTTCCTGGTGTGTTGGATGGTTCGAAGTTCCAACAGCTTCCGGCTGCTCCTTCACCATCCATTCTTCCCAAGTCTTGCCCATTTCACCAGTCGGCTCAACCAAAAAAGAAAATCCTGGGATGGGTATTTGTGGAACATCTAGTTGGACCTCTACTTCCGGGTTCTATGTGCCTCCATTTATTTCCATGGCTGCTTCGACATTTTTTGGCTATCCTACCTGATGAGTTCCTACTGCTTGATTCTGAGGCTCCTGTGCCGCTGCCGACGTATCCTCTTTCATGGTTTCCGCTTGGGGTTGTGAGATCTCTTCCTGGATCGATGTTGATTCGACTGGGATGTCCTCCGACGACGAGATTTCGTCAATATCAATGATCTCTGATGGTTGTTGGTCGTTCTCTTCCCATGTTCCTCGCGACCTAGTTTGAACCCTATTTGGTCTGACTATCTGGCTTGATTCTTTGAGCTTTGGTGGTGCCATGCTGGTGTCTGTCAGACGTTTACTTGGTTCAAATAGCTCAGATAAGCTCTGCGATCTCTCTTTGTGTGTTCGGGATTCTATTTCTCTTTCTCCGTTCTTATTTTGCGAATAGAATAACTGTTTCTATGCTCGTGGGTTGTATGGGTGTGCCATGAAGCTTGTTGAGGATGCCTCCTACCTTGTGCAATTAATGCACCATAAATGTGGGTTCAATGCATCCGCGACGGTTTCGTACCTACCCTTATGGCTACTTTTCCGTCGCCAGTTGGCACGTTTAGTGCAACATCCCATCCATCCTTGCCTGGCTTTAATTTTGCCTCATGCTGTCATGTCAGTGTGCTTTTACTGACTTCATTTTCCCGCTTTTTTCCCTTTTCGATATGGCCGTTGTCTTTTCCCTCACTGGTTTCGTGTTTCGTATGCGACTTATCCGTCATGTTGTGCACTGTTTTTTTTTTTTTTAACTGTGTGGTGGGTAGTCGGCTATTCTTGTATAGCTTCAGCCGGATCCCGTTGATCATTCCTCTGAGGTCTGCGCTTGCTAGATATTTCAATTGTACAGCTCCATCCGTGACAACTTTTACCTCGTATGGTCCTAGCCAATGCATCCTCAGCTTCCCTGGGTGCTGCAACACTTTACTGTCGTAGAGCAATACTAGATCTCCTTCCTTGAACATCTTTCTCTTGATGTGGCGGTTGTGCCATGCTTTGTCTCTCGCTTTCTGTACTTGTTGCTGGAATCCTTCCAAGATTCGGTCTTCCTCCATTGTCAGTAATTGATCCAGTCATTCTTGGACTGTGCCTTATTCTATCATTTGTGTGACAGCTGCTACACGTAGACTAGGTATTAGAAATTCTAACGGCACTACTGCTTCTTGACCATAGACCAGTTTGAATGGTGTGTATCCTATCAACTTTTTGCATGTGGTTCTATACGCCCATAGTACTGCTGGTACCTTGAGATCCCAATCATCCCTGTTGGCGTTACATATCTTCATTAGGGAATTCTCTAGAATTTTGTTGAAGGATTCTACTGTGCCATTAGCTTGTGGGTGATACGCTGTGCTTTTTTGGTGATGAACTTCGAACTCTTCAAGCATCACTCGGATGGTGCTGTTAATGAAGTGCATTCCTTGATCGCTCATCAAAATTCTTGGGCACCCAAATCTAGTAATTACCTGTTCGAAAAGAAAGTGGGTAGCTGTCTCTGTGCTGCAATCTTTTACTGGTGCAACTTTCGCGCATCTCGTTAAGTATTCCGTCACGGTGATAATATATCTCACCCCTGTTCTCTTGGTGGGTGGGTTAGTGGGTCCCACAAAGTCTATTTCCCATTTGTCAAATGCCTGAAGTGTCACTTGCAGTCGTAGTGGCATCTCATCCCTTCTATTGGGTTTGCCGACCCATTGACAGAGATCACATTGCTGACAATATTCTTTTGAGTCTCTATGTATTGTTGGCCACCATAATCCTACGCGTAGTACCTTCTGCACGGTAGCTTTTCCTGCATAGTGCCCTCCTGCTATTCCTTCGTGGGTTTTTGCTAAAATTCTTGGTCATTCATGGTCTAGTACGTATCTTCGTAAGATGCTATCAACGCCCATTTTGTATAGATGCCCTGCGATCAGTTGATAGTCGGCTACGCGGACTACTAGGTTCTTCTTCTACGCAGTGGTATATCCTTGCGGTGCAGTACCTATGCTCAAGTATTGGATGATCTCTGCGAAGTAATCGTCAACAATCTGTACTGAGAAGAGCTATGCATCTGGAAATTTGTCTTCCAAATTTGTTGGTTCCTCTCCATTTATGACCCTCGATAGGGGTTAGACCCTGCATTCAGTTTTCCTAGTTTGACTATTACCTCGAAGTCAAATTTTTGAAATAACAGTAACCATCGACATATTCTCCCCCCCCAACACTGGCTTGTTAACTAGGTATTTCAGGGCTGAGTGATCTGTAAACATCTTAAAGTGTTTTCCCAATAGGTAGTGTCTGTATTTCTGTAGTGCGTAAACCATAGCTAAGCCTTCTCTTTCCGTCGTGTTATAATTCTGTTCTGATTTTGATAATTTCCTTCTTGCGAACGCTATCGGGTGATCCAAGTCTCTTGCTCCTGGTTGCACTAAAATAGCTCCAAGTGCTATTGTTGATGCATCTACATGTACATGGAATGTCTTCTCCTAGTCTGGAAATACCAATATTGGTGCGGTGACCATCTTTTCCTTCAGAGTATCCAGACCGTGTTGGCACTCATCGTTCCATTGATACTTGGTATCCTTCCTTAACAGTTTTTTCATAGGCGTTGTAATCTGTGCGTAGCCTTTGATGATTTTCCTGTAATATTCTGTATGTCCTAACGTTGCTCTTAGTTGGCAGACTGTTTTTGGTGCTGGTAGGTTAACAATGACTGCGATTTTGGCTGGATCCACTAGTAAACCCTGTTTGCATACTATGTGTTCCAGCAGTATCCCAAATGGTGTTCCAAATATGCATTTCTTGATATTCAGTGATATCTGGCACTGTCTACATCGTTCCAACATCAGGCGTAAAACTTCCACATGGTTTTTTAATAAGCTATAAACCGTCCAATCATCCAGGTATACTTCAAGAAATTGGTGGATGAATTCCTTAAATGCTGCGATGACCACTCTGGAGAATATCGCAGGTGCATTCTTCAGTCCGAATGGCATGACTGTGTACTGATAAGATCCCCATTCTGTCGCAAATGTGGTTTTGTGTCTATCCTCTTGTGCTATCTTAATCTAATGATATCCTGAGAATCCATCGATGAATGAAGAGGCTTCGTTTCCTCCTACGTTCTCGAGTACTTCGTCTATGAATGGTGTGGGGAATGGGTCATGTAAGCAGGCATCGTTCAACTTCCTCAGGTCGATGTATATCATGATCCCTCTTCCCTGTTTCTTGTCATGTACTACCATCGGGCTTATCCATTCTGATTCTTCGACTGGTTTGATGATGCCGACCTCAAGCATCCTGTCGATTTCATCTTTAACTTTCTGTTTGTAGATGGGGTTCAGTCTATATGGTCATTGTTTAATGGTTTTCGTATCAGTTCTGAGTGGTATCTTCATTTCTTCTAATTCTCCGGCTATTCCTTTCATCTTTGTAAAGGTTGTGGGAAAAAGGTCGTTGTATTTGCGCAATAATTCTATGATTCTTTCTAGTGTCTGTTCGTCCCAGTAATCTCCAATGCTGGCCATTTTGGGCTTCTCGGCGGTCCCTATGTTAACCTTCTTGATATTGATTGGCGTAGAGATGACCTTTGATTCTAAGGGTGGTCCTTCCACATCTCTCTTGCCTTCGACTTCTTCAATCTGAATATCACGCGGATCATCTTCATCTGGTGCTTCCTCCTATACATGGTAGCATGACAACAGTTCTTTGACTGTCTGTTTATTCCGCTGTTGTACCTTTGTGATAACTTTCACTTATGATTCTGTAATGAATATGACATCTCTGATCCGTTTCAGGGCTGTGTCTACGTTGGGGTTCTCATGCTCGAATGAGAAAGTGACTGTAAAGTTCTGTTGGAGTGTTGCCCATGTCTTGGTTCCTTTTCGCATTTCCTGGTATATATACCAATTCGCTGGTATGCCTTCTAAAGTATGAATGAAGTGGTGAGCCCATTCTTCTGGTGGCATCATTTTCCATAGTGTTTTACACGCCTCTAAGTGTTCTGCTGGTATTCTTAGTCCATCATATTTTTGTCGGTTGTTCCATATCTGTTCTGCGCCGAACCTTATGCACATTAATCATTTGCATTAGTACCAATCTGTGATAGTATCTTTGTGCGCACCCCTCCATCTTGCGGGTGTATCCTTTAGTGATAAATCTAGTGCTAATAGTCTCTCGTTCTCTAATACTTCGTCTTCATATTGTGTCAAGAAAGTTTCCAAATCATTTAGTCCATGAAAACTGGGTGGTTCTCTGATTTCTGTGCCAAGCCATCTGACTGCACAGTCTATTCTTGCACACCTTCTTGTGGATACTTCGTGTAGTCTTTGCTACCAGTTTTCTAACTCAGTGTCTGAGTCTGTTGTGCATGAAGTAATGCTCCACCAACTGAGTACCTCATTTGTAGTTGGGTTTATATAGTCCACATCGCGCGTAGTTGTTTTGTACAACTGGCCGATTTTGTCTAGATCTAGACAAGTGGGTTCTATGAACCTCTCGCCTTCTGATGGGTCGAGTGGGGATATAACCCTGTAGTCTCTCAACTCAAATGTCATTTTTCTGGTTTTCAAGTTAATTATGGCCTGGTTGTCGAACGCCCAATCCAGACCAAGTAATGCTGGGTAAGGTGTTGTACCATCTACTATTTCGATGACTTCAAAGTATGCCTTAGTGTGCACACCATCCAGATCTATGGTTACTCCTTTTAGTCTACCTATTGGTAGGACTCTATGTTGATTTACTAGCTTTAATTGAACAATTGAGTATCCCAGTGTAGGTTCTCCCATGCATTGCCATGTGGTTTTTGGTAGTACGTTCACCTCGGATCCTGGATCTAGTATAATATCTCCCATGTTGAAATCCCCAATGTTAAGAATTGATTCTAAATTCTCTACTTGTTCTTCTTCTTGTGTGTAGGTGGTTGACAATTTTTAGTTCTGGCTTCTGTTTCGTCTCACTGCTACATTTCTCTAGGATGTTTTGCAATACTTTGATAGATGAATGATCACTTAACATTTTGATGCATGATTGCAAAACGTATTTGATAGTACTTACTTGTTCCTTAGGTTGTATTCTATTGGTATGGTTCAACGATGGCGACATGTCATATTCCAGAGATTTCTTGTTCTACTGTGCAGTTAGCACTATGTCCTCCTTCTAGAATTCTTTTCGGGCTTCTGTAAAGATCTCCTTTTCCTTTTGCGCATCGAACTTCTTCTTGGGGTCAGGGTTCTTCTTTACCCATTGGTTCTGCGCTGGGTCCTGTCGAACTGCGCCGTTTCTTGTTTTCGTTCCTCCTCGAGTGACTATGTTGATGTTTCGTCCATCATCTCTTGCTTCGACTGAAATCCATTGAACATTTTGGTTATTTTGGTTCCTTTTTTCGTGGATCTTGACGAGTAGTGTTGGACATTCCTTTGTATCGTGGTCCGAAGCGCGACAATACATACAGGCCATTGGTGGCAGTGGGAATTCCCGTGCACAATGTCCTGGTTGCTGGCAATTTTGACATGTGATTGGTCCTCTCCCACATCCAAAACCTCCTCTGGCTCTTCCTGCTCCTCTATAGGTTGTGCGATCACCTTGTGGCATGTTATATTGTGGTCCCTGATTATACTGCGCAGTATTGTACTGTGGTTGTGATGTGTTGTACTGTGGTTGCGCGTTATTATAAGGTTGTTGCGCAGTATTATACTGCTGCTGCATAGTGTTGTATGGTGTTGGGGCTTGAGTGAACTGTGGTGTTGCCTGCCCAGTCATCATTTCTTCTTGTACCCTGTATGCTTCTGAGGTTCTTTCCCACAACAACTCCATAGTTCTGCAGTCTTTGTCGTCATGGCCGACTGACTTGCAAAAGGTGCAATATGAGTTCGTTGGGATTGTTTGGTATTTCTGCATCATCATGCAATGGTAAGGGTCGTGACCCGGTTTCTTGCAGATTTCATACCATAATCCCCCCTGTGGTAGTGGGTTTGGCATCCCTGTTGCCATATACTGCGCGAACGTTAGACATTATTTTTTGTGGTGTCCTTCTGTCCTGCATGTGGTACACCAAACGACTTCTCATTTGTCCTTGTTCTTATTTTGGTTCAGTTGAAATGTTAAGTTCTTCAAATCCTCTTTCAGTTCTTTGATAGCCGGGTCCATCTGCCGGTACTAATTCTCTTCCAATTGCAAGGCTAACTGTAGAGCCTCTTCTTGTGTCTGAAACTTTTATTGTCGTAGTGGATATTTTAAGTGTGGGAGTAGTGAGTTCACAAACAGGTGCCGATGTTGCATCTCAGTCATAAGGTATTTTAACTTCCCTTTTAATCGCTTGAATCTTTGATCAATCTCCCATACCGATTCTCCTGTTTTTTCTCTTATCTCAATCATCTCGTTCATACACTGATCCTCTGAGATCGGCTTCTGGAACTCATTTATTAATAGTTTCTTAATGTCCTCCAGTGTCCTTGTCATCCCGGGAGCACTGTTCGTGTCTAGACTCATGTACCAGTCTAGTGCACGGTCTCTTAGCGTAATCGCTAGTTGCGCGAGTTTGGTGTTGTCATCAATGATTTGCTTTGCTTCTCAAATCTTGGCGCAAATGAATAGATGCTTCTCAGGGTCTGCTACTGCTTCTCCTCGAAACTCTGGTAATCTGATAGTAGGGTCGTGTCCTGCCATTTTGAGTACTGAACTACTGCCTCCTCTGCACGGTGTGGATACTTGAATAAGATTACCTGAACTGGCTCTTCCAATTGTCGCTCCTTATGTAGGTGTACTTCCTACTGTCAGACTTCCTCTGAACTTTGGTTGCCTAAACGGTGGTGTTCTCTGTGGTGTATTGGTCGCACATGGGTTTATGGGTTCCACACTGATATTGATATGAAAGGGGTGGCCGTCTTCTCCTCCCATTCTTGGGCCTCTTGTTTTCCTCTCATAGGTGACGCACAAAATTTCCTGAATCTGCTCCACAGCCCAGAGATCCTCTACCTCTTCCTCATCGCTTGCCAAGCCCTCCCTTTCAGCTACGACTCTCTTCTTGGTGTTTATCTTATATTGGTAGGGTGCTCCGCTACGCATCGTTCTTGATGACGCCAAGATCCACTTGAGATGGTTGTCATCCATCGATATCAGGTCCAAGGGTTCCTCCTCCTCCTTCTCTTTATCCTTCCCTCCTTCCATTCCTCCTCTTTCTTTTAGTGCTTCCCTCATTCCCCCATGCATGCACGAAAGTCTAACTGTATAATTCCATTGTCATTACACCTTTGTTATATAGCAGTATCTTGATAGAAGTATACAGGGATCGAATGTACCTCCCTCTGGGTCCTCGTATAAATTCCTGGTCGGCTACGTTGTATGACTTTCCTGTGTCTACCACAAACTCTGTGATGAATCCTGCCACAATACTGTCAAGCCAAAAGTCTACTGCGTGGGTGAATTTGTTGTTCACCTGCTGCAGTTGCTGAATCTATACTAGAGTCCAATCTAGCTGTCGAATCCGGTTCATCGGGTGATTATCCGTTAACCTTAAGATCCACTCCTGTAGTAGATGCGGAGAATCACAGAAAAAGATTTTGTGTAAATCCGTAAACACGTATTTATCCAGGTATTTGCGTGGTGTGATTCTAGGGTTTCTATTGTCTTTGTGTGGAAATTATAGCTCTTTAGTTCTCAACTAACCCTCGATTTCTTCTCTCGTGGGGTTCCAAGGTCTCCACATTCCCTTCTAATGACTCATTGCTTCTTCGATGGTTCTTGTCCACTCTATTTCATATACTTAGTCCTATCTTGTTCCTCTTAACATGACAATGAAACCATTTGTTGGTTTTATTGACTCCCTTCTTAGGTTATCTGAGTTATTGACCTAGGGTTCATGTCATTCGGGGTTTCAACAAAGCCTCTAACTATCGGCCCTCCTGGTAAACCAGAAGGCAACACAACACCCAGAAGGTACTGCTCAGTCTCACCTGAGATAGCTATGGATGGTTGACTGTAAGACTCAGGTGTTTACAGTCTAGGACATAGTAGGGGATAAAGGGTTTCTTGATCAAGGCCCTATTTTGTGAACTGTTACTATAATCTACTTGTTCTTAGGAATCGCATGTGTATAACTCGAAATATAAACAAATTCTAATAATGCATTTGGTTATTCATCAATCATAATCATCTATTGCTGAAATAAGTTAAATATATGCAAACATTCAACAAATTACATAGATATTACCGTGGTTCACCCCTCATAGGCTACGTCCACAAAGATTTGGCTCTTGGCTCTTTTATTATGGTAGTTCTTGATTTCCTTGCACCATGCGCTTACAGTTCTCTGCAAAAGTGGGTAAGATCTATTTGAGGCGAACTAGATCGCACCAGGATCTATCTTTATTTCTCAACAAATTACAAAACTCAGTTCATACGACTCAAAATCCTTCACGTATCGCCAACAACAATACTTGGAAAAATCACTCAATAACAGTCGCAATCCTCATAACAAACTAACATAAAATCATCATCAACAACAACAACCCTATATGATACTTTCGTATCTATATTTATACATTTCGGGCTCTTCAGCCACTTACAAAATATTACCAAAACCCTAACCCTTCTTCCGTTAGGTTTTTCTCCCATACGTGTGTTGTTCTTCCTCCAGCTGTCACTTTCCTATGTGCACACTTTCTTGCATTCATGTGTGCTGATATTTTTCCAGTTGTCACTTCAGTTTCCTGCATGCTTTCTTTCCCATGATCGTCCTTCTTTCCACTTCGGCCTGGTGCCAACAAGGGCCTATGAAATTTTAGGAAGAGAATAGAGAAAAATAAGTTGGCCCTACATATTC
>JZKD02S0544110.1:843023-857694 GCA_000966675.3 Picea glauca
GGGCTATATATAGGTAAACCAAAAAAACCTCTCTATGTAAACAATTCGCCCAACCAAAATTCCAAACCTCTTAATTTCGCCCATCTGCGAAATTTCGCCCCTAAAATCACCTATGCTCTCCTTCTTCTTCTTTCTCCAATTTTCTCTGCAAATGTGTGTATTATTGTTTAGCTAGATCTATTCTATGGAGGTTCAACACATTTACATGGTATTAGAGCCAACAGACTACTAAGCAAAATATACACCAAAATTTTGCAGGTACAAAAGATTGAAGACAGCGGAAAGATGGATTCCCAAAAAGAATGCATTCTTACACCTTACAACTATTTTTCATGGAAGGAGAAAATAGCCATACATCTCTCGATCTCCTGTTTCACATATCTTCTTGTAAGACTACCAATGAAGCCTAGACCATCTTGGAAGGGATCTTTGGAAAACAAGATGATATGAGGGGACACATGATGGAGGTGGAGCTGCTCACATTGGATCCAAAAATCTTCGACAATATCCAATATTTCTTTACAAAATTCAAGGATTTACTATCGCAACTCAAAGCTTGTGGGGTTGATAAATCGAAGGAAGAGAAAAAAATGATTCTCTCCATTCTCTCCAAGCTTGGTCTTGAATTGTCTGTATTCATATCCACATTCCATTCTATCATATTCACCTCTTGAGCCACCTGGAAGATGCCTTCTCTTGAGGACTTTATCGAAGCCCTGACACAAGAGCAAACCAAGCTCATCAACATGGGCACAATCAAAGGCCCAAAGGCGCATGCACTCACTGTGCAAGATGGCAGCCACAAATATCATAAATCTAAAGATAAAGATAAATGGAAATCTCATTCACATCCAAAGAAGGAAGGGTACACAAAACCCTTCACCGATGCCTCTGGATCCAAAGAGGAAAAGGGACAAAAAGGGGAGAAATGTACGTACTATCACAAAGTATTCCATTCGGAATCCGCATGCATGAAAAAACAAATAGATATGATGTCTCAAATACTTCAGCAAAACAACCTTGGAGATCTCATCCCCGAGGGTTCCAAGAAGAAGAAGCCAAAAGATCTAAATTCCAAGAAAGACAATTCTAGCCATGCCTTGATTGCCATCAACTCCTCTCTCGATGTTTGGATCGTTGATTTAGGAGAATCACATCACATGGATGCCTCAAAATAAGTATATTCTTCTTTGGATGCATGCAAAGGTCCTCCCATTCTGATGGGGGACAACTCTTCTTTCAAAGTCACCGACAAAGGAAGGATTGAACTCACCAACGGAAGCTTCGAGAATGTGTTGCATGTTCCCAAGCTTTCTGTCAAACTTCTCTCCGTTTATCAGATGATGAATTTCGGCACTGGAAATAAATTCATATTCACACCAAACTCTGTGGACATCTACGACATGCAAACCAATTCCAAGATTTCTACCGGTGAGGTAAATCATCAGTCTAGATTGCATAGTTTTTATGAATTCATTGGACCTGATTCTTCTTTATTGCTTACTCATGTTGATGAAAGTAGTAGGATATGGCATGAAAGGTTTGGAAATTTGAATTTTAGATACATGAAAAATATTATCAAGAACAAATTGGTTGATGGTCTACCATACATCCATTTCTTCAAGGGAGTGTGTGAGGGATGTGTTCTCGGGAAACACCCTCAAGAGAAATTCGACAAGGGAAAGTCTCAGAGAGACTTCGCACCTTTAGATATGATCCACGGTGACCTCATGGGTCCTTTTCTGTATCCATTGATCAACAAAGAGAGGTTTTTTCTCACTTTTGTTGATGATTTCTCACGTTTTACATGGATCTACTTTCTCAGGCAAAAAATTGAGGTCTTCCAACACCTCAAAGATTTCAAATCCCTGGTTGAGACACAGTCCGAAAAGAAGATCAAAGTTCTCTGAATTGATAATGGGGGAGAGTATGTCAATCATGAGATTCACAATATTTTCCATGAGGCAGGGATTCAGTTGCAGCACACAGTTCCCTATACTCCGCAGCAAAACAGAGTTGTTGAGAAGAAAAAACAATCTCTAAAGGAGATGGCATCTTGCATGTTGCATGCAAAGTCACTATCATAGAGGCTACAGGCCGAAGCACTTAATTTTGCAACATACATCCAAAACATATCTCCCCATAGATATGTCAAGGATAAGACCCCCTACAAGGCTTGGAGCGGCCTCAAACCGAAAGTAACCCACTTTCGCATTTTCGGTTCACGTGCATGGGCCCGGATTCCCTCTGAAAAGAGGAAGGCAGTTGATCCACATAGAACTGAGTGCATTTTTGTTGGCTACCCTGATGGTGTGAATGGATATTGGCTTATTGATAGACTGAATCATCATTGAGCATAGTGTCCAATTCGAGGAAAGTGTCTCGCATGTACCTCAACAACCGCATGCAGACACCTTCACTCTTCCACATGTTTGAGATGATGAGCATGCACATGCCGACCCTTCTTCAAATGAGAGTTTTTATTCAAAGGACTCATATGATTCAGATTCAGAGTCAATGCAGTCAAATGTAGAGTCAGAGCATCCAGATGCAGTTGTAGAGCTAGAGTAGAGGCCCAAGTGGGCATATACTACTCTTCAAGATGCAGCGGATCTCATTGGTGATCCAGTCGATACTAGGAGGACTCGATCTGATTTCGAGGAGCCTCTTGTTGCACTCACTTCCACTGAACCATTGCCTTCCAAGCATCTTTTCTTGGTTCAGTCTTCAGATCCACAGTCTTATGGCGAGGCTGCTGGTAATCCATTTTGGGAATCTGCCATGTAGGAGGAGTACAATTCCCTCCTTGAGAGCCAAACTTGGGATCTGGTTCCCCTTCCTTCTAGGAGGAAACTTGTCATATACATATGGGTCTACAGGACCAAGAGCACAGCGGATGGATAGATTAGCAGATACAAAGCTAAGCTTATTGCCAAAGTCTTTCAACATGTTCATGGTATTGACTATGATGAGACCTTCGCTCTAGTAGCGAAGATGGATTCCATACGATTGGAACTTGTCATTGCAGCAGCCAAAGGATGGGAAGTCCATCAAATGGATGTGAAGAATGCATTTCTTCACAGTGATCTCTATGAGGAGATCTACATGGAGCAGCTCCAAGGATTTATGCAGGACTCATCTTCGGTATGTTGACTGGAGAATTCACTTTATGGCCTCAAGCAGGCTTCGAGGGCATGGTATGCCAAGATGGACTCCTACCTGTTGTCACATAAATTTGTACGTTGTAAATCAAACCCGAATGTCTACATGCTCAGGATGGATGATTCACTTCTACTTTTAGTTTTGTGCGTTGATGATTTGTTGATCACCGGTTTCTCGACTTCAACGATTACTGCAGTCAAGAGGATTCTACATGAAAGGTTTTAGATGACGCACATGGGTCCACTACACTTCTTCCTTAGACTCGAGATCAATCAGGATGCATTAGGCATCAAACTATCTCAGGCCAAGTATGCACGAGATCTCCTTGAGAGATTTCACATGACAGACTGCAAGTCTGCTCCGACTCCTTTTCTATCAGAAGTCAAACTTGAGGATGGCAGGGAGACTCCATTGGTTGATAGCACATTGTACAGACAGCTAGTGGGGAGCTTTTTGTATCTCACACACTCCAGACCAAACCTCTCATATGTAGTTGGCGCAGTTTCCAGGTTCATGCAGGAGCTGCATGAGCTACATTGGAAAGCTACAAAGCATATCCTTCGATACGTACAGGGAACCATCACCTTTGGGATTAATTGTGCAGTAGAATCTACATTAGATCTCATCAGGTTTACCGATTTCGACTGGGCTGGCGATAACACTGATCACAAGTCCACATTTGGTTACTCGCTCAGTCTTGGTTCCGGGCCTATTTGTTGGTCGAGCAAGAAGAAAGCTACCATTTCTCTATCTTCAGCCGAGGCAGAGTACAGAGGGGTGGTTAACATAACCATCCAGGCTATGTCGCTACAACATTTTCTCACTGAGTTGGGAATTCAATTTCATCGGTTGATCGTCATCTAGTGTGACAACTAGAGCACTCTGAAGTTCTACAGAGATCTAGTTAAGAGGCAGTGGACGAAGCACATAGAGTTCCACATGCACTACATCTGGGACTTAGTACACGAGGGGATCATCAACTTACAGTTTTTTCCTTCAACAGAACAGACGACAGACATCTTCACCAAGACCTTCACTGAGCAGAAGTTCCATTCTATGAGAATTTGACTTGGAGTGAAGGACACGTTTGCCTAGAAACTGTAGTTCTTCTTTTTACATACATTGTACCTTGAGGGGGGGGGGGGTTCCCATGATATTTTCCCTCTTTCCTCAATTTATTATCAGTGTATCTTTTGTATTTGGGTACCTAACATGGCCTTGTTGTTGGGACCCATTCTTTATTTTCACCATAGTGATGTTTAGGGGGGGTGTTGGAGTTCCTTCACACACACCTAGGATTTATTTTTCCTAAGGTTATTCCTTGTTTATTAGAAATAATTAGTCATTATCCAGTCTCCTATATTTTAGGGGAGAATATTCCAGCTGGAGAATATTCTCTTTCAGTTGACACTTCAGTTTGGCTAGTTGAGTTGAGTTTAGATGTTGCATTGGTTTTATCACCAGGCAACATTGGGATCATCACCATGCTAATTCGCCCTTGCCTTGGTGTCATCACCAGACTAGTGCATTACCATTGATTCCCTAAGTTAACTCCTCACTACTCTTTGTTCAGAGAGTTAACTGAAGACTAGTTGACTAGTTAACTCATCTAGGTGGCAATTCACTCTCGTAACTGCCTGAGAGACTAGACTAGGTGGCAGTTCACTCTCGTAACTATTGGCGTGTGTCCAGATCACTCTATACCACAACTATGGCGCATTGGTTCACGTCCAGGTCGAACTCATTGACCTATATAGAGTATATCATGTGTAAACTATTCCTTTTTCAAACGGTTAATGAGAATTCTTTCTATTCTTTCTCTCCTTCTTCTTCTTTCTCCAATTCTCTCTACAAATGTGTGTATTATTGTTTAGCTAGATCTATTCTATGTAGTTTCAACACATTTACACTTCCAATATCAATTACATTGCAGATCCATGTGGAAATATACCAAATAGTTGTTCATGGACATGAATAGACAATACAAAGTAGACACATGCAATAGGATGCCATGGTCATGAACAAGGCCCAGTGGAAACCAGTCTCAAAATAAATCTGAATATATATGTGTACAATGGAGTACAATCTGATCTCCCATGATCACTGAAGTCATATAGGTCTTGGTCCAATGAAAGACAACAACAAAATATGAATGCTTCTACTGTAAGTTGGAGGTCTTCTACACTATTCGCCGAAGGTGCGAGTCTACATCATGTGAATAGAGGAGTTGAGGTCGAACACAATGAGACTTCGTTTGATTACTGGTCATTAATGTATATCGTTAACAAATGTGAGACAACATACCGATAATGAAAGTAGGTATCAAGGAACTGAGTACATTCTTACAAGTGTGAATAAGGATGTTGAGGTCGAACACTTGAATAATCCATTGATGAGGAGACATTGATGTATTCCCAATTGTCGATGGTGGGAGAAATTTCCACTGATGATTGCAAGCCTCTAGGTGTGATAATACTATAGGCCTCATTTCCAGAATATATGAGCTGAATTTGATGAAAGGAGACCTATTGAAAGGAGAGCATTAAGGCATCTCTCATCAGTGAGCATGAGGTACAAAGCAATAGCTTGATGATTTGAAGGAGATCAGATGAATAGGATTTTCACGAACCAATGACCCTTTGCATATCTCACATGCACCAGATGCAAGTAGTGCATGAAAGAGACCCTCTAAATACCAACCAATAAGGAAGATTACCGAAAAAGGTGAGGAAACCACCAATAAGGCTAATGGCATCCAAGACACTGCACGAATCCCAATGTGCGAATAGAGTTATTTTCTTCGAACAAAAGGGAAACCCCCCAGTCAATGACCAATGAGGAGATGTTGACTATTGAGTTCAAGGTTACCTACCCATAATGAAAGTAGGACCAGGGTGCACAGTAGGACTACAAATTCATGTGACTTTGAGACACACTGAGAGTATAGCCAACATGCAAAGTCAAGAGTTATGAGAAATGGTCAACACATGATTATAGACATTCTTTGAAGAAGAGTATGAGACACATGGATAAATCAGGAAACATAGAATTGATGATAAAGCTTCGTGATGCATGAGGCATCAACAAACTCTCCATATGGACTGGAAGAATAACCAATCGGAGGAGTAAACTATAAGTAATGAGCTCAGCTTCCTAAGGTCATACTAAACCCAAACTTTGGATGACAATGGACTCAAAATTTGTGCTCTATTCAAAGGCGAAACCACTGCTACCGATATGAGATAATATTCTTTTCCCACCTGTCTTTTTTTATTTAGGCAAATAAATTCTATGATACAAGAGAGGAAACAAGTGTCGCGAGTAAGAAACTAGCTCCAAACAGTGGAACATACCTATGCTCAATGCAAGGAACTGCATGTGGGGCATGGACACTCGGAGGAATGTTTCCTCTTAGGGTACAAGGTGTCAAGCTGCAAAGGATATAAACAAGGCTCTGCTTGGCTAGTGATGCAAATTTATGAGGTAAGAGGCTTATAATGAGAAAGCAGTAATCGACAATAGGATCAAAACTACAAATAAGATAATGGAATGCAATTACAACTTAACTCCAAAGAATGTCATTTTTTGTATATTTAGTCCCCTAGGCCCGAAAAAGTATAAAATAATACCCAATAGAACTCTTCTATCCAATGGTGACTAGAGTATTCATTTTTCGTAAATATACTACTTGGTCCAAAAAAGGGTTAAACTTACACCAAATAGACGTCCTTTCAAATCCATTTAATGAGTGTAAAAGAGACAAGCTCACTCGACAATATTTTCATTTTTTAGATATTTGGAAAAGAGCTTAACTAAGACTCAAAGATGTTGTTCTAAGCAGTATATCATGGGGGAGGCCAAGGTTCCTGTGCAAGAATTCTTTTGAAATTAAAAAACTCACAAGTAGCTAACACAATCTTGGGAGAACCCAAAACTTTCCAAGCCGAGGAGGATAAAATACTTGCAGAGGATCCATCATCTACAATATCATTCCAATCAAAGAAAACCATCCTAGGACTTGGAGGGAACGTACTCAAAGAGAGTGGAATGCTCTCTTGTTCAGAAGGTACGAGACTAGAAATGTTAAGGACATCGTCGAAATATGCATCACCCCCCAAAAGAAGAGTGGGATTGACCAAAGATTGCATTGGCAATGTCACTTCCTTAGACTTGTCACTCTGCAAGAGAAGAGTGGGATTGTTAAGTACCTGAATAGATATGAAGATAAATCTCATAATAAACCCACAATATCAACAAGAATAATCCATACCATTCACCAAATATTGAACACAAAAAATAGACAAAACCCTTGAGGTAGGGTAACACCATATATTATTCCTTATGGAAGGAATTCACTCTTCAAGCAATACGTGCTTGTTACAATGACAATATTCTTCACTATATTTCATTACATTGGTTACACTTCTTTATATATCTCTCTCTATCTCCTAGGAACCATCTAGAGAGCCTTCTCACATTTATTACATCTAACTACCATAGTGGGCCTCTATTAATATAGTGGACCTAGTCCACCTTGCATTGAATGACCACATTCTCATATATTAAATGACTTCCACTAATAATACATAACCACATTCCCATTGGGTACCTCCATAGGTACCCCATAGTACCTCCCTAGGTATACTACATTACATCCCCCTTCACATGTTTTGTCCTTGAAACACGAGAAGAAACCATACAATATGAGTGGCTAAGCAATGTAGCCAACTGGTACTAAGTATGACCATCCATCCATCCCAATGGACGTCGAACATGATGTCAATCTACTTCCTTTCCACCCTGATCGTGC
The DNA here is from genome assembly GCA_000966675.3 of Picea glauca. Taxonomy (NCBI): domain Eukaryota; kingdom Viridiplantae; phylum Streptophyta; class Pinopsida; order Pinales; family Pinaceae; genus Picea; species Picea glauca. Next base: position 850,996 of record JZKD02S0544110.1, read on the forward strand.
TCTGCATCATGTCAGGGTTTCCATGGGATTGTTTCTATATCCCGATCTCTTCCTGTAGTGCTAGGAGTCCTCCATGCACCTTCTCTTGATTGGTTTCATTTCTAGTTCCCTGTTGGTGCATAAATGTGTTGATTGTCATGCCCTTTCCTGGATGACTGTTGTGTTTCTATATGATGTGGATGGTGATATACAACAACTGTAGGAATATGCTCTTTTTTCTTCAAATCTACAAAACATTGTTCCTTTGAGTCAATGACCTCCTTAGCTTCCTGACTATGTCCTTCCTCTGGTTTTTCTTCATCTCCTTTTGTAGACTCTGCCTCCAATTCAACTTCGGACTCGAAAATAACTTCTTTGTTGGTCAATGTGGGCCCATATTTTTTACTAAGAGACACATCCTGCAATGTGAATTTCTTTTTTCTGTACCAAATCTTTAGAAACTTCTTTTTTCACATTAATATTAACTGTACCAACTGATTCCATCCAAGGATATCCCAAAACAATATCTTCATCAACCATATTTATAGCATGAAAATCATAATGCAACACATATTTTTCCATGGTGATCTTCAAATATTTAAAAATTTGAACATTTTCACCCTCAACCTGTGTGTTGTGAATATTCTTTGTAGGAACTTGCAATCTATTAACCAACTAAATATTGATAAAATTTTGTTTGCAACTAGGGTTAATAGAAACAATGACATTTTCTTTATGAATACAACCATGAACTTGTAATATAGATTTTCCACATGAAAATAAACTCTTGGTGATGTCTTTATCCTTACTCTTTGTATGATACCACTTGTCCTAAAGTAGTTTTTCAAGTGCTTCCTCAGAAAGTGACATCCACTCAGAATGGTGAAATGATTGCCACCATATGAGAGCATCATCTTTGAAACCCCAGTCTACAAAATATTTCCAGTTCTCTTTCCATAATGACTTGTGAGATTGTATAAATTCTTCAATACTAGGGTCATCATCTCTTCCAGTAAAAAATATCATGCTTGGAATAAATCTTCAACAAAAACTAACACTTAAAAATAACTTACTGTGCAAATTGCGTGGCTTTTTCCGGAAAAACCATGAAAATTGGCCTAATTTAAATGATCATAACTTTACTTCCCGGACACTTTTTTGGGTAATTTTTTTTTAAATTGGGTATGTTTCCGAGAGGAATTAAAATATCCAATTTTTTTGGCCAAATTATGCTCAGAAATTTTCATATCAGAACCTGAAGTGCGACGCCCTCTTTTTTTTTCTAGAAAAAATCTGCAAAAAGAGCCAAAAAAATCTCCCCTTCTTTGGCCAAGGAAAGTGCTCTGATACCACTTGTTAAGAACCAAATACTTGCATATAGAAACACCACAAAGATTTGATAACAATATAGAAGAACCACACTTTTATTATAATAAAACCCTTGAGGTAGGGTAACACCATATATTATTCCTTATGGAAGGAATGCACTCCTCAAGCAATATTTTTTTGTTACAATGACAATATTATTCACTATGTTTCATTACATTGCTTAGAATTCTTTATATAGCTCTCTCTATATCCTAGGAACCTTCTAGAGATCCTTCTCACATTTAGTACATCTAACTACCATAGTGGGATTTTATTAATATAGTGGACCTATTCCACCTTACATTGAATGACCACATTCTCATATATTAAATGACTTTCACTAATAATACATAACCACATTCCCATTGGGTACCTCCCTAGGTATACTATAGGGATCAGTCGAAGATTGCATCAACATGACCACTTCTTCAACCATTGGTTGAATAGGATGCGAGACAACATGGTCTAGAGATTCATCACCCCCAAAAACATGAGTGGTGTCGACCGAAGATTGCATCGACATGACCGTTGGTTGAACGGGATGTGAGACAACAAGATCAAGAGACACATCACCCCCCAAAATAAGAGTGGTGTCATCCAAATATTGCATCGGCACGACCGTTGTATCAACCAAAGAAGGATTAGAATGTTGGGAAACCAAAGACGACTCAGAACTCGAAGGGATATCATACAAGGACTATGTTTCTTGTACCACGACAGTAGCAGGGCACATACGAGTTAGATGATATCCTTTGAAAATTATGCAAAGGAACTTGGGATTACGTCCTATACATCGAGGCTTATCAATCGTATGACTTCCCCCAGCATGGCTTGCGATGGCTAGTGACATGCTCCCAACATGACTTGCAGAGGGTAGTAGTTGATCTTCAACATGACTTGCATAGGTTGTTGACCTACCCTCAACATGACTAACAGAGGTTGGTGATGAATCCCTAACATGACTAATAGAGGTTGGTGATGTTTGTGTAGTGTGACTAGCAGTGACTAGAGTTGTGCCCCGAGCATGACATGCAACGGTTGGTTGTTGGTATTCAACATGACTTGCAGAGGTTGTTGGCCTATCTCCAGCATGACTAACAAGGGTTGGTGATATAATGCCAGTATGACTCACAGTGACTGGACTTGTGCTTCCATCATGACTTGTAGCAGTTGGTTACTGGTATTCAACATGACTTGCAGAGATTGTTGACCTATCTCCAACATGACTAGAAAAGGTTTGTGATATAATGCTAGTATGACTCGCAGTGATTGGAATTGTGCTTCCAGCATGACTTGCAGTGGATGGTTGTGACATATGAGACCAAGGTTCTAGGAAAGACTGGTTTTGAGAGATTATAAGATAAGTAGGGATCTGGTATACACCATGGCCCTATCCGACAGGATAGTATCTTCCTCCAAACCGATTCATAAAAGATTTTAAGGGTATCATCACTGAGGAAACCACTTGCGTGGAGAAAGCGACATGACATGGGTTACTCAGGTGAGGATATATGTTTCCCCCAGATGAAGGAACTATGTGAAGGGGGTTTCCCATACTATAAAATAGACTCCCCCTGGATGAAACACTAGAGGACAAAAGGATTCCTGCCATGTGAAAAGAATTTGTAGGAACCGTCATAGCGGAAGAAGGATAGATGGATGAGAGGTAATAAGTAGAAGGACCACCCATTTGAGAACTTTCTCCTGGAAAAGTGAAGCTACGATCGGGTCCAGAGGAAGGAGGATTCCAACCTCCAATCATGGGAGTTTGTTGAGGGATATGGCCCCCACCAAACGAAAAGGGAGAAAAAGGAGGCATCATGCTCCCAGACCAAAAACTAGGATTCACATAAGAATATGAGACAAAGGATGGTGAGTACGAAGACATGTCTATCATACCAAAAGGAAAAGGATTAGAGGCCCAAGGTATTGGCTGAGTATCATGATTTTGCGTACCACTCAAAAATACAAAAGGATTCATCCCTATGGAATGAAAAAGACCATGGGCTAGGTAGCACTAATTGAGGGATTCACGGGGGCTCCACTAACCATAGAAATGAAAACTCATGATGCAATACAAAATATTAAGGCCAATTAATAATCAGAGAGCACACCAAAGTAAAGAAAAAAGGCCAATGCACACAAATAGGATATAGTGGTTGAAAAAGGGGCCTCCCTCACTAGAGTAGGCATGTCTCGCCCAAGAGGGGCCTGAGAATCCCTTCAAAAGATTGGAGGTATCAGAATCATTTATAAGGGCCCTCGTGGGATTAACAACGCAGTCAGTCAGATCCCCCCGAAGATGTAATCCTCCATAAAGGTTGTGTGTTTTTCTACCCTTATCTAACTCGGGGTACCTACATAGTAACCCCTGCAAATAATCTATGTGGCTACTTATGTCAAGCAACTAGAGTCACCACAATATAACTAATGCGTAGGCGAATAGTCATAAGTCCGGTCCACTGTATGGGCAAGGTAACAAAGCCCGAAATATTGAAAGCACTGCTTCTCATGGAGGAAAAGATACTAGAAAGACCCCCATATACAATTGTAACAACATAAATATCTCTGATGATAGGAAGGTATTAGAGGACTATCTACACAACCAACTTTGCGAAAACTCTGGTGTGAGCGGAGCCTCCTGATATCACTAATTACACAATGGGTTTCACCACTCCCTGGTCAGACACATATGTTTAGTTTAATAGCCTTGGAGAAGTTTACTCACAAAAATCCTATTCCAAGGTCCTATGTCCTATACTTGTTTGTGTACTCTAAAAAATAAAATCGTTTCTAATCAATTTTAGTTAATCAACGTTACTTTCAATGGATTTTGCTTACTCAAGAGGTGTGGTCATGAAACTGATGGTATTGTAACTCAACATATAAAAGAAGCGAATATAACAACATTGCTAAGTACTAATCCTGAATTATAATGAGATGGTAAGCTTCTAACTGCAACTTTCAATGCAATCTCTACAATTTCAATGAAATGCAATCTCTCCACATGTGTCAAAATCAATGCAAAGCAGTCAAAAGAGAAAATGCCATAAGAATTATTTTATTTTATTTTCGATATAAAGAAAATAAAATGCAATGAATGAATAGTAGCTTGATATACGGACCCCACTGCAAGCAAAAAGAGACAAGCCAAGAAGGATACCAAGAAGCAGACACTTAGACCAAGATGCAAGGACAACCAATGAAAAACATGATAAGAAAGAATACCGCCTGAAAATCCAACAATAAGAAGGTTTCCTATCACTATGTAAGCACTCAACAGTTAGGACAAAGACCCAAGAAGACTCAACAACCAACCAAACTTACCCAAAAAACACCAAATCTCAGCCAGTAAGCCTAAAATTTTGATGTATGCAACTGTTTGAGAAAAACTCGCGTATGTACACACCCTACAGAAAGACAACCCATGTATGTACGCGTTTGTCAAGTGAAAAACTGCGTATATGTAGTAAAACACTGTCAGGGAAAGGATTAAGCCAAGAAACTCAGATGAAAAGTAAAAATATAATGTCAATCAATTAGGAGACAAGAAACTCAGGCTAACAGAGAGCAATTCAAAGAGAAAAACACTCAAAACCCCAGAAAATAAGATCAATCCCCTATATGGTCGTCAATTTTGTTATGAGGAAAATCTCTCTATGGCATGGGGTAAACCACAATAGATGAAATGACACACAGAAATCAACTCTAATCTCAAGTATTATATATAAATGAAATGCTAATAGGACAATATCAAGAGCCTACCTCATCCAGATGTTTGATGAAGACCATCATTGAGCATGCAACTCAAAGATTTATACCTGCAACTTGTCCTCAACAACCAATATACACAAGCATATGGCGATATATAGAACTAGCATATAAAATAGCATAATCCATTAACATTCATGGAAAATATGCCCATGGAATAATAATTCAAATATTTGTAATATATCAATTGGACGAGAAAATAATATTTCTATTAAAATGATCAACATAAGTATATAGGTGACAAATTTTTGCAATGACACATAGTAGAACCGAGAAACTAAGTCCCTCCAGTTGGGCCTCCACCACTTCAATCCTCCACCAAAGGCAAGTTCATATAAATGAGACAATGAGGTTCTCCATCAAATAAGGAAGAGCTTGGGGGTTGACCAATGAGCTCAGAATTTTAAGGATAAAGGGATGCAAACTCGATGTGAAGTGAAATTTCTCCAAAGTATATTTGCTCTCAAAAGTTGAATTCTCTCTTCTTCCATGGCTTCGATATGGCCCAATTTATAGCCTGCAAATGTAACTAAAGGGCCGAGTCAAAACGCTTCTAGTATATGGAAGGTCAAGGATCATGGATCACGTGACGTGACATGGAAACCCGACACAATTTTTAATTTTGAGCACCAAACCTAATGTACACAGGATTTAATGGAGCAACCTGTGTATACGCATGATGTCTAACTGATAGGGCGCGTATATGTGAAAAAATATGATTTTTTGGCTCTAGAAGTTACATAAAGTTACTTCAAGTCTGCATAGGGAAAATTGCATGGGGTCAGGCAAAATTTGCTATAACAACCACTAGTATATAATGCTTTCTTTTCATTTATATATTTGATGTAAACAGTAAAAATTAAACATAACCCAATATTTAGTAAATATCACATGCAAATCCCGAACTTAGTAAACATATTTACAGTCGTGGATGGACAACATGGATTCTACTCTATGCTCATAGGCATACCCAAGTTGAGCACACTCTAGATGCAAAGCGACACAATATCACAAACATATTTGGATCCTCGATACACTAAACTTTGGACAATAATGACATCCTAGTTATCTTTTTGTACAATAATGACATAGTAGTTAGCTTTGATGATGTTTCATTATTCACTAAACTCGATGTTAATCAAGTAAATGTCGACATTTCTGCTCTTATAAAAAATTTCCTTCAATCTACATTCTTCACCTACCAACCAATATGAAATTTACAAAAAAACTAAAAGAATCACTACAGAATCTCCCCTCTCCCATCTCATAGCCATTGTATTATGAAACATTTTGAAGAAAAATGTTTGAGTAGTGCCAACTCCAACAATCAACATACATTCTGAATAAAAACCTTTGACAATAAACATACATTTTGAAGAAAACTCTTTGAGTAGTGCCTACTCCAACAATCAACATATTGAATATCTCATAGGAAATAGCAAATCCATCCTAGGGCCAAAGTAGCTATGGAACCTCCCCTCTCCCCTCTCATATAAAATCTATTATGAAACATTTTGAAGAAAAAGCTTTGAGTAGTGCATGTTATCATACAATATGTAGCTTGGGAAAAACCCAACCCAA
>JZKD02S0544110.1:889167-900383 GCA_000966675.3 Picea glauca
TTTTTTATTATTTTTTTTAATCAAATATAAACGATCTGGCAGCGGAATGATCTTTTATGTATACTTTCTTCTCATCAATTTTGGTTATATTTTTCATATTTACTGCAAAAATTCCTTCAACAGAAGTTTTGAGAATGTCCAAAAGCCCATTTGTGGTCAAAGACCAAGAAAATAAGAGAAACTCTAAGAAATAGGGGTTGGCCAAAGGCCAAGATCAGATTCGGCCAATTATGGTCAAGGCCCTGATCTTCAGAGAAATTCTGGAATTTTGAGTGGCCAAATCCCTACAGTGACATTGCCAAGGGAAACAAAATTTTGACAAGGAGTCTAGAGGCCAAAGGCCAGGATCAGAAATGAGCTATGATACCACTGTGGTGAACCAAGCTGGTTCATTATGTAAGTATCTAGTATAAATAGGATAGTATGCAATAATCCATTTAATGATAGTAAATATATTTAATAATAAATGTATAAGAATGGATAAGATAATAAGATGAGCTACAATGAGGATGAGGGCTTGTATATATACCCATGAAGGGGTGCCCTTTCATAAGAGACATGACCTTTCATATGTCATGTCTCTTTATAATTAATTATTAGTTATTAGTTAGTTATATTTACATATTATATATATTTATGTTTCTTACAGACACTTACCACAATACCAGACTTGTTACCTCATGGAGAAAGACATTCTCCCCTCTGTGATCCAGTCTAGGTGTGGTGGAAATTGTTTCCATCAATCAAATGGTAATGTATGGTAAGTGAAGGGCTCTGCATGCTCAGATTCCTCTCGGTACTCCATGTCCGCAACCTAAGGGCCTCAAGACAACATCTCCTTAGTTATCCCTAGAAATGGGGGATAATTGTTCCCAACTCTAACAATCAACATATTGGATATCTCRTAGGATATAACAMATCCATTMTAGTGACAAACTAGTTATGGAATCTCCCCTCTCCCCTCTCATATTCAATCTATTATGAAAYATTTTGAAGAAAAWTATTTGAGTAGTTTCCAACTCCAAAAATCAACATATTGGATATCTTGTAGGAGATAACACATCCCTCCTAGTGCCAAACTAACATTTTTGATAACTGATGCAATGATCCATTCACTATAAGGAAGTTACCCATAGTCATAACCACCGTCAATATAATGCTTACACATCCCAACTATAATCCACCTAAGATATCCTCGTCTCTACATCCTCACTCCCTTCCACGACTAATTCTATCATCCATTTATACAACTCAAATCTAGAATCTCTCGATGTTATCACTATTCTCACACCCAACATCCTTCTCCTATAGGATATAGACCAATAAATGGAATTGATTCCAATCAAATTTTCCCCTATGCCCTATTATCTTTCCCTCTCCACCCAAATATGACTCCATGCACCCTTCTAACATGGAGTTCCATTGATCACATTTTTATGACACTGATTATTCTTTGAGGACACTTGCGTGCAAGTGATCCAGTTAAACATGATACATTATGATTATTTGTTTTGATTTATGAAATTATGTTATGATTGTGTATTGAAATTGATATGTTATTTATATTGATGTATAGCATTGGCAGGTATTGTGATGAGGTTTCTTGAGTGTGCAGGAAGCATGGCATGATGAATATGTTGATGTCATCAACATACTTCCTTGGACTCCAAATTGAGTTAGGAAGTAGACTATTTACTTTGGTTATGAGTAATTGATTTATTGCACATGTGTTATATGATGATTTTAGTTATGGATTTTGTGTATATGAGTTATTGATATTATCTTTGTCATTGGATGAAGGCATGGTGACATTTTCTAATCTGAATCACATATGGAGTAAAGGGGTCATGAAAAAATATCATATGGATAATGGAGAGGTGTGGTAGCGTCCCTGTCATAGCCTACTAGCACTTCCACCATGAATAGAACGGAAGGTTAACAACTACCTTGTTTCTGAAAATTTCACGATGTCATGAGGGAATACTGAGACAGTCACTCACGAGGATTTCTAAGGGTCGCGCAATAAGGCAGATTCCTTATTCCTCACAAAACCCTTAGTCTCACAGAAGGTTGACAAGTGGAGTATTGACTCCAAGTGTCAGACAAATTCCAAACAAAGTCAATGGCGAGTGTCACCCTTGGATCATGGAGGTGCGTCTTGAAAAACCTGTCGCGTGAATAAATTATGAGTCAATAAAAATTCTAGAAGACCTTAGAAAAATAAAATGAACACATGCAACTGATAGAAAAAAATATAAATCAATACAAATTTATAAAGTGGAAACATAACGAGATCTAAGTCTAGGTGTTTTGGGTAAATAGAGTTATAAATTGGGTTAAGGGAATTTAGAATAAATAACACTAGTAAAGGGAGAATAAGAATAAAAAATAAGGCATGTGCACAATGTGTGCATGAAATTAATAAAAATGAATTTTAAATAAAAATAAAATTTATTCATGAGAGAATGGTTAGTCAACATAGAATTAGAATCCTAATTCAATCTAGACTCTAAAGCATAACTAAGAGAAGAATCATAATCAAACTACGATTGTAAATTAGTTATGAGACACAATAAAAGAGAAATTGGGGAACTAAAGGACAACTAAGAGAAAATCTAGGAACTAATTGAGTGTGAGCTAAAATGCATATTTATTTAAATTAAAAAGGATTAAACATGTGCAACTTGGGGAAAGTGTGACATGTGTTGGGAGTGAATAATCTTTAATTTAATTATAAATAATTTAGCTAATATTGAATGAGAAGACAAGTGTCAACTTTCTTTTTATAAAAGAAAGGTGAGGAAGAAGGAGAGGTACCCTATTGTTGGATGAATGGAATGCTATTAAAATTTCTACTAACTAGTTTACTTGTGTGAGTTGGGATGAAAGCTTGTGCAAGAAGTGGAACCCTTTCCTTGTGAGGGCAAGCTTGTGCTACTTGAGATATGTTTTCTTCTGTGTGACCTTTTTGCATCTTAAGGGGATAAAGGGAAGAAGAGTACCCTTATCTTTGGTTGGGAGGTACCGGTGAAGTCTTGGGATTGGCAGGAAAAGATGTGGACGTTGTGCAAGCTTCGAGGCTAAATATCGGCTTCAATTATCTACAAGGATTCTGGTTATGATATTTAATTTTCTAGTTAATTGTTCGATAGAGATCCTTGTATGGTTATTGAATTTGAATCAAGAATAAAAATTTATATTCTACAATTGTGTACATAAGTGGAACTACCGTCGAGACATTTATATAAGATTAATCATTGGTTATGCCGCATCCAAGTTACTTTAATTAAGTAAATGTTCTTGTAGTAGGTTAGATAAAAAACATACGAATATTTAAAAAAACAATTGTTGTGAAATATCTGGTCGTGTTGTATGTAATAATTTTTCAATTAGAGAATTGTTTCAATAGGAACCAGGTAATATCGTAGCATGTTAAACTATCAATGAACATTATCATAGGAATAACATGTGTCATTGCATCATAAAGAACGAGATTATTATCACAAGTTTTGACCTGTAGCATTGCATTCTACATAGCTAGAATATTACCACAAAATTTTAAACTATATCCTGGCTTATTAATTAGCAAGAATACTATCATAAGTCTTAATGTGTATAGAGATTTTTATCGGATCATTTAAAGAATGGAATTTGTTGCAACTAGAAATCGGTTGTGTGAAATACAATGAGAATTTTGATTAGTCCTTTGTATATGATATCACATCCATTTTTTTATTTCGTGTAGAAACGACCGCTGTATTAGTAACTTTTTTTCCTGTCAAGAATCACACACCTTAATTGAGAAAATTTTAGGTCCTCCTCATAAAATTTTACATGCAGGCCTTCACCGTGGGTACTCCTGGGCTTCCTTGATTTAAATAATCCATAGGTTTCATCGTAGGTGGGCGTAGCCTTGGAAATGATAATAGTTGGTCAATTGGAGGGCTTGTGTCCATGCCCGCCAATGGACACAAGCGATGTTTAGGACATGATCATGTAAAGTAACAAAGTTCCTTATGAACAGATAGCAGTTGAAGTATTAAGAGATTCAAATCTCTTTTATATAAGTAACAGTTTGAACTTGTAACTCAGAAATCGCCAAGAAAGAACAACCAGATATTGATATAACTTAACCGTCAGAGTCATACTGGATGACCTGTTCAACGTAAAAGTTGAAAGAGTTATGAGGTTGAGTTTTGAAAAAAAATATTTTAGTTATGACTAATGTAAGCCTTTCATCTAGGTAAACAAGTGAAGAAACGTGATTTTTGTGCAATATAACTGATTCAAAATGGATCTAGGAACCAAAATGAATCCAAGAAGGCTTAAAAATTTTTTTTTTGGAATCGGACGAAACTGGTGTCATTGTGTTCGTCTCGTTGTGTTGACTATGACCATATAACATTTTCCTCAAACAGACATTGTATGTGAAAGTTATCACGTTCTGATCAAATTCTCAAATAGACAAAAAAAATCAACTAGTCAAAGTCAATGATGACATCAGCGGGTATGACAGGTGACGTCAACATGACATCATGATGACATCATCATGTTGACGTGGCATCACCAAGAGGTGACACGTGTCACTCGGATTCGACACTTTCAGGCTGAGTTGGCAATATACGGATTTGACATGTCTCACTATAAGAATGACACGTGGTAGTCCATACATGACGTGGCTCACTGAGAGGTTGACACGTGGCTATACGAACGACAATTGGGCATATAGATGATGATGTGGAAGGTACGACGGTGCGACACGTGGTACGTACAGTGGTGACATGGCAGTGTTGATTGGACAGCTGACTGGGTCATTGAGTCAACAGTACGAGCCAATTTGAGGGTGACACATGGCCTAATCATAGGGCACCACGTGGCACCCCAGATTTGGCCAAGGTTGGCTGGGTAAAAGTTTTGTTCCGCCTCTGGGGGAATTGAACCCATGACCTCCGGGCTGGGCAACGATTTAACACCAAGGCACTAACCAACTCCACTACGTTTGTGGCTTGTTTATGATTCAACACAATATACATTTAAGTTTGCGGTGGCACCATTTCAGGGATAAGCCCTGGTCGGCGGGAGCCAACCCCATCCGACCAGGGGCTAGTGAACAAGAGCTAGGGAAGTTGGGGTGCGTGGGAGCCAGAGCTATGGCCATATGGCCATGCGCATAGAACCAGGACCTAACAACCCGGGGCTCAACAGTTAGTGCCCAACCCAAGGACACATGGAGCCTACCATATGACCAGGAGCCCGAGAATAGGGGGTTTTGCCTTGAATTATTCCCAAATTTGGGTTTTTTTACCATATTATATGATTTTTAGTGGATTTCCAACCTGTTTTTGGGGAGATTTTGTCCATTATTGGAGGATCTGGAGCCTTTTTTGAGGCCAGATCTAGGGAGGAAGTTTGGAGGTTGTTGTCAAATTCAAACCTATAAAAACCATAGGTTCTTGGCAGCCTTGGATAGGTTAAGAGAAAGAGAAATGTTGAGTAATTTGACAGTCAAAGCCATTTTTATGCAGGGAAGCCATTAAGGAGAGCAACTTTGCGGGCCATTTTCGGGAGCTTTGCTCAACCGATTTCAGTTTTGTCAGTTGTGTTGGGTTCTTGAGGTCTAGCAGAACACATCTAGACCAGTTTGTAATCTAGTTGATACTTTTCTGATGTACTTTTTAATCTTTGAAAATAAATAAGAAAGCCTCACCCACTTAGACAAATGCCCGAATACGTAGGCGATATTGCCAAACTCCGTTAACAACTTTGTTGTTATGGTTTGTGATTATTTGTGCTTATTTTCAGATATGCATATCTTATTATGGCTGCCATGTTATATCATTAATTATTTATCTTTCTTCAATTCCAAATTGGTTAAAGAACTCATGCTTTAAAAACTTAACCATAGTCTTTAAGAGATCTTTTTGAATCAAAGGGTATCATAGCAAGTTGATGGTTGGTTTTTGAGTTTGCATGATTACCAAGGAAAAGTTGAATCATGGTGAAGGCAAGCTTGTTGAAGAGAATCCTGAGATTGGATCGAGAAAGAGGACTTCTCAAAGTGAGAAGATGGCATCGGAAGAGGGACTTTCTCATAATGAGATAGAGTTTCAAAAGATCTTATTTCCCATGTCGGAGATGGTAAAGGTTTTATATGATGATTACTTGGAGTGGAAAAGACCGATTCTAGGTGAATATTCAAAGGCAAAAAGTGAAGAAGGAGAGGATCATCCTAAACCTCCTCGTTCACTTCCTTCTTCTCCATCAACTTCTTCTTCTTCAAGTACAAGTTCCAAATCCACCGCAAGAAAACATTCCCATAAACATAAACATGATATGCCTTTACTTAAACTTGATGTGAAATTTGAATTACCCATGTATGATGGTGAAGTCAATGCAGAGAAGCTTCATAATTGGGCCAGACAGATGGAAGTTTATTGCAGTGTGCAACAAATCAAAGATGAGACAACTCAAATCAAATTGGCATCGCTTCGAATTCCAGGCACAACATTCATCTGGTGGCAAAGCAAGTTGCAAAATGGCACGCAACAAGTGGGTAATGTATTTCCATCATGGCAAGGTTTTGTTTCTACACTTAAAATATAAATTATCCTTTGGGTTATAAAGAGAAGGATTTAATTGAATGGCAAGCTATTAAACTAAGAAAGGAACAAACAGTGCAAGAATACATAGATGAATTTCGTAAGATGACATTAATGTTAGACATTCCATTACATACCCAAGAAACTCTTATGAAGTATATAGGAGGTTTTCCTTCACACATTCATAACATTGTATTTATGTTTGGACCTACTAATCTTGATGAGGTTTTTGTTCAAGAAACATACATTGAGGCAGGGAAAACAAGAGTTGGTGTATCAGGGCAATCATCTTCAAGAAAAGAGGACAAAAGGAAGTGGAATGGAAAGAAAGAAAATTCAGTGACAAGAAAGGAAGAGAAGCTTTGTTACAAGCATTGCAAGAAAGAAGGGCATGATGATGACCATTGATGGCAATTGCATCCCGAGAAGAGACCGAAGTGGTTCAAAGAGAGGAAAGGGAGGCAAACAACTGCAACAACAACATGACCATCAAACTTGGGATCGGATTCGAGTGATGAGTTTAACATCACATCAGTTGGTTTGACAGGTAAACTTGGTGATGGATATGATTCTAGATGCAAATTCACATAAGGGTGATCATGAAGCATACTAAGTTCAACACATTGATAGATAGTGGGTCTCAATCTAACTTGATTTCAGAGGAAGTGGTTAAACAATTGGGATTAAACACTCAGATGCATCAAAAACCTTACTCACTTAAATGGATAAGCAACAATCATAAATTGCACATAAAAAAGCAATGCACTTTAAAGTTTTCAATTTCATCAAAGTTTGTGGATGATGTAACATGTGATGTGGTGCCACTCAATGAATGTGGAATGGTCTTGGGCAGTCCTTATTTGTATGATCGCAAAGCAATCTTCTACAGGGAACACAATCAATATCACTTAATCAAAAAAGGAAATGAATATGTTGTACATACTCATCACTTAAAAGAAAATCAATCTCTTCAAACAATGGAACAATTAAGGAAGGCAACTCAAGCAAGCAACACACCTATAATTGTACCAAATCAAGCAATTGATCTTAAGCATGAACATGTGATGATTGTAGAATGGAAGTTCAATCATACTTTGCTTTAAGATAAGCTAATGGCATGCAAATACTACAAACATATTAACTCATTTGTAGTCCTATTTATGATGTTATCATTTCTAATGTTTTCAACATGGATGGTGTTAGCGTCAGAAGTCACTCCTAGATTGTTTGCAGGAGCAGAGCCCAACGCCCATCAGTCTTATGTCACGATCTGTTTATAAAGGGTGATCAAATGGAGATAATGGCTCTAGGAGGTATCACTCTAACTCAGGGACTCAGTCTAGTACGTAAAGAACAGAGGAGGTCTGGAATCCTAACTTCAGCCAGTGGGTTGATTGAAATATGAGCAGATGGAAGACTTAGGAGAAAATGAACAAACAACTCTGGGCATCCGGCTTGCAGCGGTTTGTAGGGGAAAAACTCTGAAAGCAGGATCCTCCTGGTTTCAGGGCTTCGAGAAACTGAATAAAGGACTTGACTGGATCCTCCAATTCCAAGTCATTCAGCATCAAAGAAATCACAGGAACTGACTAGAGGCTCCGTAACTATTACAGTGATTCATTACAACATCATCCTATAATAGCCACAACTCGTCTGGATCCTCCAATTTCGAGCTACTCTAATACAGTGTAAACAAGGACATGAAAGAAACTCGCATTCATAAGGCAAGAAGTCTCCAAAGTCTATACATAACTAGAACAACAATGATTCATTAAAACTTTACAACTAGGGAGCTCTGCTCAACCATCGATCCTTACAAAATGGAAAAAATGCCTACATATACTTTAGCCAAAATTCGCCTGGCTACAGTATCTCAGGACTTTTAATGGGGGGTCGTTTCCTCAATCAAATCTGTCCTCTGGACTCCTGTCATATGCTTCTTCAATTCAGCATGGATCGCGCCAAGGGGTAGCTGAGCCTCTTTTAATGTTTGAATTGGTGTGCTCAGGCTCTCTTGGCGAGTTGAAGACTCGGTGTGACCTTTCTGCAGAGAATCGGTACAAAGGGACCCTCCTGGGTAAACTCCGGCCGGAACCTCCATACTCTGCAATAAATGGGTGATGCGAGGCTTCACCTAACTTCCTTATCCTTTTCTGCTGAGCCGAAACGACTCCTTGAATTCTTTTAGGAAACACTGCTGCAACCACCCGATCCACAGGTCTTTTCCAGTCTCTTCATGGCCTTCAGCACTTGACCATGGTCATCCCTGACTCTGTATCGGGGATCGGGGTTTCGCGATTCCTGCTGTCAAGAGTTCTTGACCCTTTGAATTCCCGATCACCGATTCTCCGATGAGCGCATGCATGGGTTAGCCCTCCTGGATATACTATCATCCATATGACCACCTCTTATGTGACCCGAGTCGAACCTCTGTCGGGGTTTCGGCATTTTTGATGCCTCGATACACAAGTGCCCGGGAGTTGCGATTCCCCAATTGCGTATGGCTCCTTGCGCGCTAGCCCCCTGACTATGCCTTGGTCCAAATGACCGTTACCACATGCCCGCGGCCGTATAGCCTTCCATCGGAGTTTCGGGGTTTGCGAGGTCAATGTTCACTCGTACTCCAGATTCGCGATTCCCCGATCCCCGATGGCTCATGGCCATTGACATGTCAACGGCCCCTTCCTCGACTCGAAAGCTTGCCAACTGTACTCCACTATAGTCCTCAGCCCTGTCGGGAAATCGCGTATCGGGATATCGCGATTCTCGCTACCATGTGCACGAGACTTTCAGTTCCTCGATCCCCGACTCTGCAGGATCTATTGCCACGTGTCTCTGCTGGCGGACGGCTCCGATCTTCTCGGCACTTCTGTGGGCCCGAGTTCACGGACGCTCTCAGCACTTCGCGTTTCGTGGAATAACGGAGCTGCTCTTTACATGTTGGAGTCGCGACGGGCGAAACGCCGAGATGGCCAGCCCTTGCGACACACGCCAATGGATCAGATGACCTATATTCAGCCTCCCAACATAAGAGACTTCTCTGCTGCTAAATGTCGAGTAAATTGGCAACTCCGAGGTCCCGATAACCGTCGATCTGCTTCATGGACGGATCTCGGCTGCCAATGGCAAGACTTCGCACGCTCGCTTGATATGTTACTTGGAAAACAAGAATTCTCCCGAGCCGCTCTCGAGCATTTTGTACAACTTGCAGTCTCGCATGCTTCTCGAAACCGTGACAAGAATAATAGCTAACATTAGGCTCCATGGGGGATAGAGTCGTCCTTGCGATGCTCTAAGAACTCCTCCTGCAGTTCCAGTTGCCTTTCTGTTGGGCTATGGAGTCATTATTAGGCCGCAAAAATAAAAATGAAAATGAACTAAGAAGCAAAAGGACAATATTTGCAAACAAAAGAGTCATCTGAGACTCAAACAAAGCATTTTTTTAAGAAATACCCATTCACTAGGCTGTCGAAAATCTCTTCACCTTCCAAATCTCGCAGCCTGTATGTGTTGTTTAAGAAAGCCTCAGAGATTCTGAAAGGCCCAACCCACAGGGCTTTAAATTTGCTGTGTTTTCCCTTATCTTGTTTAGGAGCATCCCATTTCAATACCAGGCCTCCCACCTAGAACCACTCCTTCTTGGCGTTCCTATCGAAGACCTGCTTGATTTTCTGCTGATGGTCCTGGATCCTGTCCAACATCTGCTCCCTAGCCTGCTGGACCTCTGCTAGCTGATGAATCCTTCTGATCATGTCATCAGGCTCCTCCTGATGGTCCTGGAGGAATTTTTCTATAGGGATGTCTAACTGAGAAGGGAAGACAGCTTCGGCTCTGTAGACTAATTGGAAAGGGGAGAGGCCTGTAGCTCTCTTTGTAGTTACCTGATCAGCCCATAGGGAGAATTTAAGCTTCGAGTTCCAAGCCCTTTGATTGTCTTCCAACAACATTTTGATGATTCTTATTAAACTTTTGTTGGAGGACTCTGCTAAACCATTGCCTTGTGGATAATATGGGTTGGAGTGAATCAGCTGAATCCTGAACTGCTCATAGAACTTGGCTAATGGCTCAGACCCAAAAGCGACTGCATTATTAGTGACAATCTTATTTGGACAACCAAACCTTGTGATGAGGTCCTCCAAGAATCCGATGATTACCTTGTGGGAAGCACTTCTGGTGGGAATAGATTCAATCCACTTGGTAAAGAAATCTGTAGCAGTCAGGATCCACCTATGCTGCCCACTGGAGGGAGGGTGAATTTCTCCAATAAAATCTAGGCCCCACTGCTGGAAAGGCCCTGAAACCACCACTGGTTTTAACGGCAAAGACCTGAGCTACTGCTTTCCTGCAAATTTTTGACAATTGATGCAGGCTCTGATCCTTTTGCAGACATCAATGAACATGGTAGGCCAGTAGTATCCAGCCCTGAGGATTTTGTGGGCTATGGCTCTCCAGAAATGGTGCCCTCCACACAAGCCACTGTGAAATTCAACTACGACCTTCTTGGCCTCTGGTGGACTTATACATTTTAGAAGCACCCCCAGGGGGTCTTTCCAATATAATATTTGATCGATCAGGCAGTATTTGACTGCTTTGAGCTTCAGAGCTCTTGCTTTGCTT
>JZKD02S0544110.1:903577-925384 GCA_000966675.3 Picea glauca
GAGTCAAAAGAATAGAGGTCATGATAGGCTCTGGTAACTTCTAGTCCCAACTCTTCCATGACAGTTTTGGGCATGAGGTTATGAGAGGCCCCTGAATCCATCAAACAGTTGTGCAGTACTTTGTCATGTATGTTCAAGGAGGTGTAGAAGGGAGGGGATGAATCATCTCTATCTTCTACCATGGGCCCTAGGACAACTGCTGGCTTTTCATCTTGGAGGTTTATGGAGTCTAAGGGAAGGCATGAGGCTTCGGACTGTAAAACCTCAGAGAAGCGTTTTTTAAATTTTCCATGTTTAATCAGCTTAGTGAGGGGCACAAGGATTCTGATCTTTTGAATCTCATGCTCAAAATTAAAAGAAGATGTAGGCTTTGGATTTTTTTTTATTTCAGGAGCATGATTATGGACAATGGGGGAGGGGGGGTGAGCTTTCTTACCTCTGTGATCATTTGTTTCTTCATTAGCAGGTCTCTCTGCTCTAATGGACTGCTGAGGAATATCAGGCACTGCCATCTTTTTATCAGATCTTAGGTTGTACCTGCCTCGGCCGCCACTAGCCTTGTCTCCCTTGCTTAGCTCATTCAGTTGGCTGTCCATGAGAGACTCCTCGTATGCAGATTGTGTGAGATGAGGAAAAGGAGGAGTGTCTCCAACGCAGTGGATTTCAGGATCAAGCTCCTCTGATTCTCTTTCTCCCCCCTCGGTCACAAAATTGTTTTGAAAAGGGGCTTGAATCTTCTGGTCTTCTCTGTCCCTTCCCTTCTCTTTCTGCACATTCGGGGGAGTAAAATTATTTGGCCTCCTGAAACCTCCCTTGTTTTCAACGATCTAAGGGCCTTTATATGCCTGCCTCCCTTCCATCCTCATCCTCTCCATCTCTGCAAACAGAGACTTCACCATCTTGGTCAGTTCATCCACTTGAGGGTGAGGCGCCAATGATCCAGAAGTTGAGGCTTCTGACCTTCCTTGTCTTCTGTCTGCGTCAGCCTTGTTCCTCAATCTGTCAGCTGCTAATACATTGGATTCCACTTCTATGGCCGCATCTTGAATTTGGGATAAGGAGGTGGCTCTTCTTTCTCTCAACAAAAGGCAGAAATCAGGGTCAAATGCACCAGCATCGGAAATTTGGGCAGAGGCTTCTGAGGGATTTATCTCCGCAGGAATCTTATTATACATTTTATTGAATCTTTTGGAAAAGTCAGAGACTGACTCTCCATCCATCTTATTTAGAGACCCATACTCTGTCATGTAATACATAAAATCCTTCCTGTCTCCCCACTGTCTCAGGAAAGCGCTATCTAGAGCTTCAATCCCAGTGATGGACCCTGGAGCCAATCCTCTAAACCACTTCCTTACCTCACCATCCAATCTCTGGACGAAAACTCTCATCCAGACATCTTCATTTTCAATGTTGATGTTGTCTACATAACTGTAGAAAGAAACCAGGTGCTCTTCAGCAGTTATGTCTCCTTCCCCGGTGAACTTGGGCATGTATTTCAAGTAATCCCCAGCAGGAAGAGGATTCACAGGATGGGGTAGGATTAAGGGAGCATATCTGGCAGCGACTATGGCATCCATTCTATTCGGAGGGGGATTAGCACCGGCCATAGGAATGTTAGGTGGGGGAGAGCTGGGAGGAGAAGGAGTTCGCGAAGGGGCTAGCGGGAGTAAATCTCAGAGTGGGGTGGGAAACAAGAGGTGATTCAAGGAATAGGCTATCGAGCTCCAGTCGACAGGCTCTCCTCCCTGTGCAGGAGTGGGGAATTCTTCTGAGGTCGGGGGTCTACGCCAAGGTACATCTTCAAAGGAGAGGGGAGTGACAAAGTCTTGTCCCTCTGGTCCCGGACCAGGAGAGGAAAACTCAACAGGAACACTCCCAAAATTTAAGAAACAGGAAACTGCAGAAACATGCCTGTCAAATAACTGAGGAGGAGAAAAAGGAGCTCCAACAGAAGGATATGGTGGATTACCTGGTTCAGTGATGGACGCTTCTTCTTCAGAGGCCTTTCCCTTTCGGAGCACCGCCTCTGGATCCGTTTCAGGTGTAGCTAGAGGCAGCTGTGGGTGAGACCGCGTATGCCTACCTCTGAAAGCCACAATTAACAGAGCAGGTTCTCCCCAGCGAAGTCATCACAATGGAGTCGCCAGGTGCAAATTAGCAATCTGAAAGGCTCTGATAATCCAATGCACCTTCAGATTCAGAGGCTCAATGTCATTCTACCCAGGGAAAAATCTTCAATTCCGTCCCCGGCAACGGCGCCAGAAATGTTAGCGTCAGAAGTCACTCCTCGATTGCTTGCAGGAGCAGAGCCCAATGCCCATCAGTCTTATGTCACGATTTGTTTATAAAGGGTGATCAAATGGAGATAATGTCTCTAGGAGGTATCACTCTAACTCAGGGACTCAGTCTGGTACGTAAAGAACAGAGGAGGTCTGGAATCCTAACTTCAGCCAGTGGGTTGATTGAAATATGAGCAGATGGAAGACTTAGGAGAAAATGAACAAACAACTCTGGGCCTCCGGCTTGCAGCAGTTTGTAGGGGAAAAACTCTGAAAGTAGGATCATCCTGGTTTTAGGGCTTCGAGAAACTGAATAAAGGACTTGACTGGATCCTCCAATTCCAAGTCATTCAACATCAAAGAAATCACAGGAACTGACTAGAGGCTCCGTAACTATTACAGTGATCCATTACAACATCATCCTATAATAGCCACAGCTCGTCTGGATCCTCCAATTTCGAGCTGCTCTAATACAGTGTAAACAAGGACATGAAAGAAACTGGCATTCATAAGGGAAGAAGTCTCCAAAGTCTATACATAACCAGAACAACAATGCTTCATTAAAAATTTACAACCAGGGAGCTCTGCTCAACCATCGATCCTTACAAAATGGAAAAAATGCCCCTTCCTCGACTCGAAAGCTTGCCACCTATACTCCACTATAGTCCTCAGCCCTGTCGGGAAATCGCGTATCGGGATATCGCGATTCTCGCTGCCATGTGCGCGGGACTTTCAGTTCCCCGATCCCCGACTCTGCGGGATCTATTGCCACGTGTCTCTGCTGGCGGACGGCTCCGATCTTCTCAGCACTTCTGTGGGCCCGAGTTCCTGGACGCTCTCGGCACTTCGCGTCTCGCGGAATAACGAATCTTCTCTTTACGTGTTGGAGTCGCGATGGGCGAAACGCCGAGATGGCCAGCCCTTGCGACACGTGCTAATGGATCGGACGACCTATCTTCAGCCTCCCAACAGAAGAGACTTCTCTACTGCTAAATGTCGAGTAAATTGGCAACTCCGAGGTCCCGATAACCGTCGATCTGCTTCGTGGATGGATCTCGGCTACCAGTGGCAAGACTTCGCATGCTCGCTTGATATGTTACTTGGAAAACAAGAATTCTCCCGAGTCGCGCTCGAGCATTTTGTACAACTTGCAGGCTCGCATGCTTCTCGAAACCGTGACAAGAATAATAGCTAACAAATGGTAGTGAATTCAATAAGATGTGACAGAGTACAAGTGGCTAACAATATGCTATCAGTTGTCATGGTTTTTTTGTAATTTATATTTATGAGACAAGTGCACAGGATAGAGTTTAAAGACAAAGAACAAGTGGGGTGGCCTATCCCACACTTGACGACTGGTTAGTATCATTTTGGAGGACCAAAAGGTCTTAGTGGGAAGGCATGATCCAAAATGTATCCAAGAACCAAAATGGATCTAGGAAGGCCTAAAAATAAAATTTCTTAGAATCAAATGAAACAAGCCCCATTGCATCTGTCTCGTCGCACTAATTCTAGCCATACAATTTTTTCCTCAAATAGACACTGTATGCAAAAGTTATCACGTTCTGATCAAATTCCCAAACATGAAAAAAACATCAAATTGGTTAGAGTCAATGATGACATCAGCAAGTATGATAGGTGATGTCAGGATGACATCATAATGAGATCATGATGATGTCATCATGTTAACGTGGCATCACCAGGAGTTGACACATGTCACTCGGATTCGACACTTTCGGGCTGAGTTAGCACTATACAGATTTGACACGTGTCACTGTACGGATGACACATGGCAGTTCATACATGACATGGCCCAGTGACAGGATGACATGTGGTTATACAAACGACAGTTGAACATACGAATGTTGACGTGGTAGGTACAACAATGCGACATGTGGCAGGTATGACGGTGATGTGGCATGTACGGTGGTGATGTGGCAGTGTTGATTGGGTCGTTGCGTCAGCAGTACAATCCAATCCTAGGGTTACACGTGGCCCAATCACAAGGCACCACGTGGCACCTCAAATTTGGCCAAGGTTGGCTAGGTAAAAGGTTTGTTCCACCTCTGGGGGAATCAAACCCACGACCTTCGGGCTGGGAAACGATTTAACACCAAGGCGTTAACCAACTCCGCTACGTTTGTGGCTTGTTTATGATTCAGTGAAATATACATTTAAGTTTTCGATGGCGCCATTTTAGGGATAAGCCCCAGTCAGTGGGGGCCATCCTCGTCCGAGTAGGGGCTAGTGACCAGGATCCAAGGAAGTTGGGGCGCGTGGGAGCCAGAGATATGGTCATATGGCCATGTGCATAGAACCAGGACTTAACGACCCGAGGCTCAACAATTAGCGCCTAGCCCAAGGACACATGGAGCCTACCATATGACCAGGAGCCCGGGAATAGGGGGATGCGCCCTGAATTATTCCCAAATTTGGGTTTTTTTACCATATTATATGATTTTTAGTGGATTTTCAACTTGTTTTTGGGGAGATTTTGTCCATTATTGGAGGATCTGGAGCCTTTTTCGAGGCAGATCTTGGGAGAAAGTTGGGAGGTTGTTTCCAACTTCAAAACTATAAAAACCAGAGGTTCTTGGCAGCTTTAGATAGGTTCAGAGAAGGATAATGCTGAGGAATTTGAAAGTCAAAGCCATTTTTATGCAGGGAAGCCATTTAGGAGAGCAACTTTGCGAGCCATTTTCAGGAGCTTCGCTCAATAGATTCCAGTGTCGTCAGTAGTGTTGGGTTCTTGAGGTCTATAAGAACACAGCCAGACTAGTTTGTAATCCATTTGAGACTTTTCTGATGTACTTTTTAATCTTTGAAGAGAAATAAGAAAGCCTCACCCACTAAGACAAAGGCCCGGAGACATAGGCGATATTGCCGAACTTCGTTAACAACTTTGTTGTTATGGTTTGCTAATTATTTGTGCTTATTTTCAGATATACATATCTTATTATGGATTCCATGTTATATCATTAATTCTTCCTCTTTCTTCAATTCTAAAATGGTTAAAGAACTCATGCTTTAAAAACTTAACCATAGTCTTTAAAAGATCTTTTCGAATCAATAACTGACAATCTGCTTGACCTAATTGCAATTTGTGCGCAAGTTGCAAATTCTATGGGTAATATAGAAAAATTGTATGCACAGTTATATCCTATGGTATTAACAACTAAAAATATATGGAAAGGTATTAGACCCTTAAGATGTTTTGTAGATAAAAATTTACTGGAGGCATATTTGTCATATCACATGTTTTACACGTTTGAATTTAAATGTAGATGTGTAAATCATAAGATTTAAATAAAATTTAAATATAAGTTTACCCATTGATATTCAATTATCTAGAGGGATGTTACATGTGGTATCAAAGCAGGGTTCTATTCTACGACATGGGACTTGTTACGACTTCCAATGGAATTTTATTTAAATTATGATATATCGCTAATATAATTTGAATTTTTTTTATGTAGGTATGATGGTTATAGGATGGAGAATGAGTAGAAGTTGGGGTGTGGGAGGAAGAGGTATGCCTCCTCCAAGTACATACACACCCAAAGGATATACTCCAGAGGGATAAGACCAAACCACTGAGCAGGAGAAGGGTGAAGTGTGAGGTTTTATTAGTATGATGAGGTCCTTTTAGAGGATTTCAGAGGCGTTGATAAATCACCTTGATCTCAATGAGGGATGGGAGTTTGTGACGAATGAGGGTTCACAGATCCCTCATGTAGTTAGTGGTAGTGTTCATAGAGAACTCGAGAAGGTAAAATTTTCTGAGTTCTTGGGTTCCACAGATGATTTAGCCACCAAAGCTTGGTTAGATAATATGGAAATGTGTTTCACATTGCACGATTACACCTCCAACATGAAGGTCTATATGGAAGTCTTTGTTGGAATGTTTATAGGAAGAGTGTGCTTGTCATTGATGGCAAGAACAACGATGAAAAACAGGAAAGAAAAGAAGAACAACAACAATGACGGAAAACAAGAACAATGAAGATGAGACCCACGGGAGAAGGTTCAGAGGTCGAAACCTTTGAATACTTAGAAAAAATTCAAGTTGTAAGATATCGTAAGCTCAGGAGGAGGAACGAAAATGGTCGTCGGATCAATTTCCAAACAGGAGGAGCACACAGAAGAGGAGAATAGATCTCAGTCATTGGATCTGAGCGCGAAGGATCAATAGTCATTGGATCCAGAGATAAATGCACGAAGGTTAAGCCTTTGATGAGAATAGGAGAGAGGACTTGTCAAAGTACCGAAGTAAGAAGGGACCATCCATCATCAAGACTGACAGGTGGCACACGATCCTCAACTCCGGAGAAAAACACTTTGAGGATTTTTTAGTTTGAGACTTGAAAAACCCAAAGTCCAGAGAGTCGGAGAGTTGGAGTATACGACAGTCATCAGATCAGTTTAAAGTGGAAGGACAGGATAATCTATAAAATCATCATTGAAGAAATATCGAGATGTCAATCTGAGAACATGATAGACGAACAACGTTTAGTTTGGGTCTAAAAGTTGTGAGGAGGTTATTGTTCGACGATTCTCACTTCAGAAAAATTGGTGACTTGAAAAGTTGAAATACCCAAAGTCCCGAAGTGAATGAGGATCCACATCAACAAGACTATGTCAGCAAGGACACGTGGTGCAATCATACGATGACAATTGTCAAGTTGATTCGAAATTTTAGGTATGTGCAAATCACAAATACGAGTGACACGTGGCAGCTACTAGGGTCATGACATGTCATCAAGTGACATCACTTCGGGAACTTTACCACCAGCACTTGTCCAAATTTACGAAGTCCCAAAGTGGTTTGGGGTCGTCCATCATCGACGAGGACAAGTGGCACATGATCCACAACTTTGGAAGTTTTGTGGATGGAGAGAACATGAAAATCACCGAAGACAAATATCAACCATTGATTGTCAAGGGGAGTACATGTCAGCTGATCTGAGATTTCAGAGAAATATCACTAAAGTATTTCTAGTTGAGACTTGAGTATTCTAAACCCCAAATACCTGAAAGGATCCTGACCATTGATTCCAAAGGGACACGCGTCAATGGATTATCAGCTCCAGGGAAAAGAAAAGGTAGGTTGAAAGGTTGGAAAGTTGAGATCTTCGAACCCCAACTACTCGAATGGATTGTGACGGTCGATCCAAAAGGGACATGCGTCGTTGGATCATGGACTCTGGGTGAAATGCTTCGGGAGCAAGTGGAGTTTTATAATCGAAACTCCCGAAGCCCGAAAGGCGAAATCAATCTTGTCCATTGGTTTGGAGGGCCACATGTCACCTGATCATTGAGACTAAGGATCGCGCGTGGACAGAGGAAAGAAAAAGAAAAGGAAGATAGATCAGAGTCCTTGATCAAAGGAGCACTGTCAAGATCATGAGATCGACGGTCCCATCGCATTGCAGGGCCAAAACATGCTTAGGTCTTAATTTTTCTTGAGCGGGCCACAATCGAAACCATGGTTTTAGAGAAAGGACGCGTGGAGAATCGTAATGAATTGCGGGGAAAAAAGAGGGTTTCCCTCAAACCGCCTATGGACACACCCGCAATCGTGTGGTCACATAAAATTATCATCCAATTTCATATCCAGGGAAGAGTGATCATGTCGCTAAGATCCACTTCGGAGTTTGGGAGATCATGAGTTGGGAGAGTCGGGGTGACTCACGACAAATGACCCGAAACGCGAAGTCCCGAAGTGATTGGCCCCAGGTCACAACCAGTAGTCATGAGAAGGAAGGGGCTTAGGAGCCAAAGGATCCAAAGACAACTGGTTGTAACTGACAGAGAAGATGAAGAGTTGTGACTGCCATAGAAGCTAAGGAATCTCAAGGTAACACCCACCGATGATGCACTCATTCAGGATAACTGCCTGAGAAGACGAAGAGTTGCGATGATGATGAGGGAGAGGACTCGGTGAGTGAAAGACATGTAGAACAGAGAAGAGGATGTTAGTGTGCTCATGAGCGATGGGGTGAGCAGGAGGAGACGGAGTAAACAACCACAAAGAGCAGGATTGTGGCTCAGTGAAGAGCATGCAGAGGCATAGCTCATAGTATGGAAGAGGCAGCATATAGAATACAATTCAAAAGAGAAGTTGAACAAAGGGGTTGTGCGTTGCATTAAAGACAACAAAGCATAGAAGAAGAAAGATGTAGAGGAAGAACAAAGCATAGAAGCTAAAGGAGCTAGAGGAGACATGGAGTTGTAACTGACCACATCAAAGACAGAGCAAGTAAGTAAGATTTTATATCTCAGGGTGGTAGGGAGGTGCTAGGGAGGACTTTTTTCCTCAGAAGTTTAAAGTGGGTGCTTGAACACAGGGAGTTGTAGCTTCCATCTGATTGCAGCCCGAAAAATCAAGGTGGTAGGGTGGTGCAAGGGAGAACTATCATTCTTTGTTATACAGGTTGGTGCCTGTGTGACTAGAAATTGGTTCTTCCATCCAGTTGGTGCTGGAACACTCAAGGAGTTGGTGCTTCCTTCTAGTGGGTGCTAGGGAAACCAGAGAGTTGGTTCTCTCAGCAAGTTGTTGCTTGTAAAACAGAGGTTGTAGCCTCAAGAGGAGTTGGAGATCATAAGAATGATAATGTACAAAAAATAAAGATTACTTATCATATCAAGAAGAAGAGGTTTTTCCCTTTTTGGGTTTCCTCATGAAATATATGTCTCTGTATATTTCATGTTTGTGATTGATGTTGAATATTCTATTGATTACTTCCCTGCATTATTGTAATCATCATTGAGTGTTTTGTAAAGAGTTTAAGATGGGCATAATTGTTTAAGCATAGTAACAATTGATTCACCCCCCCTCTCAGTTGTCCAACAAGTGGTATCAGAGCTGGTTCCTTTTATCTAAGGGTAGATCCTAGAGATTAAACATGACTAGCCATGAAGGAACTTCAACCAATAAAGCCCCCTGTTCAATGGAACAAAATTTGCCTTCTGGAAAGTTAGGATGAGAACCTACATAATGGATTTAGGTGCAGATGTCTGGGATGTGGTAGAGACTGGTTATGTAAAGCCAATTGTACTAGATAATAAGGATGACAAGCTAGAATTAAGCTTCAACGCTAAGGCTATGAATGCTATTCTGAGTGGGCTTACGGAAGCATAATTTGTAAAAGTTATGCACTTAGAAACTGCCAAAGAAATGTGGGACAAACTCATTAGCAGTTATGAAGGTAATGAGAAGGTAAAGGATGCCAAGCTTCAAACCTATAGAGTACAGTTTGAATAGCTAAATATGAAAGAGGATGAAACTATTGGGAAGTACTTTCTGAGAGTTGAAGAACTAGTAAATGCAATGAAAGCACTTGGTGAAAAAATTGAGGAAGCCTCTTTAGTTCAGAAAATTTTGAGATCTCTGCCAGATAGGTTCAACCCAAAGGTTTATTCTATAGAAGAACTTAATTATCTAAAAGCTTTGGATTTTGATCAACTTCTAGGAACATTGACTACATATGAAATGAGGATAGATAAACCCACCTCTAGAGAAGAATCATTTAAATAAGATAAGAATGAGGATTCTGAGGTTGATGAAATTGAAGCAAAATTTGTGAGAAGACTAAAGAAAGGATCAGGAAAGTACCAAGGCAAATTTCCATTCAAATGTCTTAACTATGGAAATATAGGTCACTTTGCATATAAGTGTCCACACAAGAAACAAGATCAGAATTATGAAGGTGAAAAGAAGTACAAACCCAAGAGATTTGGTAAAAATAAAATCTTATGTGTAAACAATGATGACTCTTCAGAAGACATAGATAGTGACTCTTCCTGTGAATATAAGATTAATGACTTTATGCTTATGGCCAAAGAGTATTATGATAATAAAATCACAGGAAGTGATGTTGATGATGAAGAAGTTGTGGTTGACTTGGAAGGAGAACTAATCAGTGCTCTAGAATAAATTTCTAGACTCGGATCTAAGAAGAAAAAGAAAAAACAATTGTTGATACAGTTTGAGAAAGACAATAAAGAACCTGATGAATAATTTTCCCCGCTAGAAGTGGAATTAGAAGAGGCAAAGAAAATAGAGGACATTCTAAAACAACAGTTATCAGAAAAGAAGGCAAGATGTGAAGCCTTGGAAGAAGGGGTAGTAAAAAACAGAAATGAGATGGAGAACTTTACAACATTGTATCTCCAAAATATTCCAAGCATTAAAGCCACCGCAAAACTAAATGACATTCTGAGTAAACAAATATCTCCTTTGTTGAAGACTGGTTTAGGTTATGTAAATGGTTCAAGCAGTAAACAACCAGAAAGCAAAGAGCCAGTAAAGATGATCAAGTTCCAAGTCAGCAGACAGTCAGACCATGAGAGTACTCTGTCACCAAAATCCAATAAAGACAAGATGATCCCTGATAAAAAACAAAGATATCAGAAGATGGAGCAACAAATACCAAGAAGAAGGCCATCCTTCAGGTATGAAAAATTCTTCCATGGTTACTGTTTTTACTGTTCTAATTTTGGTCATAAGATTGCAAATTGTCAAATTAAGTTTAGAGACATGCAACTGAGGAGGTCAAGGAATAAACAATATTTACAGCATAGAACCAAGCAGCCAATGAATAGACAACGTAGAACCAATCACTTTGACCTACTAAACAATGATCTCGAATGTTATAACTATCATAACTTTGGCCACAAAGCTGCAAACTGCCATCTGAAGAAGTTCAAGGCAGATCCAAGGATAAATCCTTTAGCTAGAAATGCCAGCACATGGAAAAAGAAAGATAGTGAAAAATGTGGTCTAGTACTTTCAGCTCAAAAACAAAAAGACCCCTTGTATATAGACAATGGATGTTCCAAGCACATGTCTGGAGACAAGGATAAGTTTATGTTTATAAGTAAAAGAAAACCAGGAAATGTAACCTTTGGAAATGATGAACCAGGTAAAATCAAGGGTAAAGGGATGGTGAGTTTGAGTAATGGTAAAGCAAAAGCCCAAGATGTTCTTCTTGTAGATGGGATGAAACATAATTTTCTCAGTGTAATTCAAATGTGTGACAGAGGATGTGAAGTGGTGTTCAATTCCAAGGATTGTAAGATAAAGTTTGTAAACTCAGGACAAGTGATGGCTAAAGGCATAAGGACAGAAAATAATGTATATGTGTTGAAAAAAGATAAATAAGAATTTCATCTAAGCAAACATGATGAAATTTGGTTATGGCATAGGAGACTTGGACATCTAAACTTTGACCACTTAATCAAGCTCAAAAATATTGAGGCAGTACAAGATCTTCCAAGAATATCAAAGCCACAAGGCTCTGTGTGTAAACCCTGCCAAGTAGGAAAGCTAACCATGACATAATTTAAATCCAAGAGATCTACTTCAACAAAGAAACCACAACAATTATTTCATATGGATTTATGTGGACCATTAAGACAGGAAGGCACATGGAAGGAAAACTACTTTATGTTGATCATTGATGATTACTCCAGACTTACTTGGGTTTCTTTTCTTAAAGAAAAAGCTGAAGCATTTGAGAAATTTAAAATGTTTAAGGCTTTAACTGAGAATCAAACAAGCAAGAGGTTAAAGGCAGTAAGATCATACAAAGAAGAATAATTTATGTCAAGTGATTTCAAGGAATTCTGTGATAAACATGGGATCAAGAAAGAATACTCAATCCCAGGAACTCCACAACAAAATGGAGTAGTTGAGAGGCAAAACAGAACAGTGCAACAAATGGCCAGGTCAATGATGAATGAGAATAACATTGGTCAAATTTACTGGGTAGAAGCAATACACACAATAGTCCATATTCTTAACAAAGCCCACCTCAGACCACATAGTGACAAGACACCTTATGAACTGTGGTATGGAAGACCTGCTTCAATCAAACACTTCAAATTCTTTGGGAGTAAGTGCTACATAAAGAATAATAATGAAAACCTTGGCAAGTATGATGATAGGGCTGATGAAGGCATCTTCTTAGGATATGCTACCAATAGTAAGGGATATAGATGTTTTAATAAAATATTTCATAAATTAGTTGATTGCATTGATTTAAAGTTTGATGAAAGAGTCCTAGTAATAGAGGTCGACATTATTGAGTATACTACATAGGACATAGCTGAAACTGAAGAAGAATAGGGCCAAGAATCAAATGAAGAAGAGACACCCAGACAAGAAGAGTCAGAACAACAATCAACATCAAATCCTTCCTCCAGAATTACTCAAAAGAATCATCCTGAAAGTCAGATAATTGGTGAGAAGGACAAAGGTGTACAAACTAGGAGAAGGATCATCAAAGACACCGATCAATCACATATGGCCTTCATATCCATGGTGGAACCCAAGAACTTTAATGAAGCTAGTAAAGACGTAAATTGTTTAAAAGCAATGAATGAGGAAATGGACCATATTGAAAAGAATGACACTTGGGAACTTGTTCCTAGGCCAGAAAATAAAAATGTAATAGGATCAAAATGGGTCTACAAAAATAAGATGAATGAGCAAGGAAATATTATAAGAAATAAGGCTAGATTGGTCTGCAAAGGATATGCTCAAATTGAAGGACTAGATTTTGATTAAACATTTGTGCCTATAGCAAGATTAGAAGCTATTAGAATGTTTCTTGCCTATGCTTGTCATAAACAGTTTAAAGTCTATCAAATGGATGTCAAGTCATCTTTTCTAAATGGAGATCTAAAGGAAGAAGTCTATATGGAACAACAAGAGGGTGTCCAACTATCAGATAACCCTGAATTTCTCTGCAAG
The DNA here is from genome assembly GCA_000966675.3 of Picea glauca. NCBI lineage: Eukaryota > Viridiplantae > Streptophyta > Pinopsida > Pinales > Pinaceae > Picea > Picea glauca. Next base: position 916,613 of record JZKD02S0544110.1, read on the forward strand.
CTGAAGAAAGCCTTATATGGGTTGAAACAAGCTCCTTGTGCCTAGTATTATAGACTGGATAAGTATTTTTAAGACCAAGGGTTCAAGAGAGGAACAGTTGAAAACAATCTATATATCAAAATAGAGGGTAATGATTTTCTCATTGTGTTGGTCTATGTAGATGACATCATATTTGGAAGCAATAAAGATTCATTGGTACAATGGTTTTCTTCTGCCATGCAGTATGAATTTGAAATGTCTATGATAGGGGAACTGCCATTTTTTATTGGTCTGCAAATTACTCAGAGGTCTGAAGGATTATTTCTTTCTCAGGAGAAATATCTACAAGAAATGTTGAAAAGGTTTCAAATGGAAGATTCCACACCTATGACCACACCTATGGTCATTGGATGCAAGTTAATAAAGGATGATGACTCACCTGTTGTTGATTAGAGTTCATATAGGTTTATGATAGGTAGCCTATTATACATCACAACATCATGTTCATACATAATGCATGATGTTGGAATGGTAGGAAGGTATCAGGATGCACCTAAACAGAGTCATTTTTTAGCTGTCAAAAGAATATTCATATACTTGAAAGGAACAATGGACTATGGCCTATGGTATCCTAGGAATTAGAATTTTCAACTCTCAGTCTATTTAGATGTTGATTGGGCTAACTACGTGGATGAAAGGAAAAAAACAAGTGGAGGTGCATTATTCTTAAGAGATTCCCTTGTATTATGGTTGAGCAAGAAGTAAGGTTCCATTTCCTTATCGACTACAGAATTTGAGTACATTGCAGCTACCACTTGTTGTACCCAAGTATTATGGATGATTCAGACACTTGCAGACTTGGAGGTAAAATATACAACACCGATCCCAATTCATTGTGATAATACTAGTGCAATCAGTGTGTCAAAGAATATTGTATTTCAGTCCAAGACCAAGCATATACCCATCAAGTATCACTTATTGAGGGAACATGTGACCAACACTGTTCTTTATTTTCATTATATTCCATCCAAAGATCAGTTTGTTGATATCTTCATTAAACCTCTTGCAAAAGATCAGTTTGAGTATTTACACCAGAAGTTGGGCGTGACCCCTCTTTCAACCTAAGAGAGTCCATCCTATCATGGGGAGTATGTGTTGGTTGAATATCTGATACCTTTGCATAGTACTGCAACAACTCAAGGGGAGCATGTTTTCTTGGGGGGAGAAAAGGAGTGGTTTGAATGCTACAGTTGGAGGTCTAAGTAGAACAGTGCAGCCTTTCAGGGTTGTCATCAATGCCAAAGGGGGATATTGTTGGCATGTTTATAGGCAAAGTGCACCTTTCATTGATGGCAAGAACAACGATGGCAAACAGGAAAGCAAAGAAGAACAACAACAACGATAGAAAACAAGAACAATGAAGACGAGACCCGCGAGAGAAGGTTCGGAGGCCGAAACCTTTGAATACTTAGAAAACCTTCTAAGCCGGAAGAAATCGTAAGCTCAGGAGGAGGAGCGACAGTGGTTAATGGATCAGTGTCCAGACAAGAGGAGTGCGTAGAAGAGGAGAACAGATCTTAGTCGTTGGATATGAGCGTGAAGTATCAATAGTCGTTGGATCCAATGATAAATGCATGAAGGTTAAGCCTTTGATGAGCATAGGAGAGAGGACTTGTCAAAGTACCGAAGTAAGCAGGGACCATCCATCCTCAGTTTGAGACTTGAAAAATCTGAAGTCCGGAGAGTCAGAGAGTCGGAGTATACAAAATTCATCAAATCAGTTTGAAGTGGAAGGATAGGATAAGCTAGAAAAGCAACATCGCAGAAAGATCAAGTCGTCGATCTGAGAACATGATCGACGAACAACGTTTAGTTCGGGTCTAAAAGTTGTGAGGAGGTTATTGTTCGGGGATTCTCACTTCAAAAGAATTAGCGACTTGAAAAGTCGAAATACCCGAAGTCCCGAAGGCTGAAGTCTCGAAGTGAATGAGGATCCATGTCAGAAAAGACATGTGGTGCAATCAGACGATGACAAGTGTCAAGTTGATTTGACATTTCAGGTACATGCAAATCACAAATACAAGTGACACATGGTAGCTACTAGGGTCATGACACATCATCAAGTGACGTCACTCTGAGATTTTTACTTCAGGAGATTTACCACCAACACTTGTCCAAAGTTCTAAACTCCTGGAGTGGTTTGGGGCCATCCATCGTTGAGGAGGACATGTGGTGTGTGATCCACAACTTCAGAAGTTTTGTGGATGGGGAGAACGTGAAAATCGCTGAAGAAAAATCTCGATCATTGATCGTCAATGGGAGTACGTTTCAATGGATTGAGATTTCATAGAAATCTCACTAAAGGATTTCCAGTTGAGACTTTAGTATTCTGAACCCCGAATACCCGAAAAAATCATGACCATTGATTTGAAAGGGACACGCGTAAGTGGATTATCAGCTCCGAGGAAAATCAAAGGTAGGTTGAAAGGTTGGAAAGTTGAGATCTCTGAACCTCGACTACTCGAAAGGATTATGATCGTCGATCCAAAAGGGACACGCATCATTGGACCATGGACTCCAGGTGAAATGCTTTGAGAGCAAGTGGAGTTTGAGAATCAAAACTCGCAAAGCCCAAAAGGAGAAATCGATCTCGTATGTTGGTTTGGAGGGCCACATGTCACCTGATCATTGAGACTAAGGATTGTGCGTGGACAGAAGAAAGAAAAATCGAAGGAAGATAAATCAGAGTCATTGATCTAAGGAGCATTGTTAATATCGTGAAATTGATGGTCCCATTGCATTGCGGGGCCAGAACATGCTCGGGATTAATTTTTCTTAAGCGGGCCGCAATGGAAACCATGGTTTTAGGGAAAGGATGCGTGGAGACTCATAGTGAATTATGGGGTGAAAAGCAGGTTTCCCTCAAACCGCCTATGGACATGCCCGCAATCGCATGGTCATGTAAACTCATTGCCTAAAGTCATATCAAGGGAAGAGCTAGCACGTCGCTAATCTCCACTTCAAATTTCGGGATATCGGGAGTTGGGAGAGTCATTGTGACTCACGACAGATGACCCGAAACATGAAGTCCCGAAGTGATTGGCCCTAGGTCACAGTCAGTGGTCACGAGAAGGAAGGGGCTTAGGAGTTAAAGGAGCCAAAGACGACTGGTTGTAACTGGGAGAGAAGATGAAGAGTTGTGGCTACCAGAGAAGCCAAGGAATCTCAAGGTAAATACCACTGATGATGAACTCATTCAGGATAACTTCCAGAGAAGACGAAGAGTTGCGATGATGATGAGGGAGAGGACTCGGCGAGTGAAAGACATGCAGAACATAGAAGAGGATGTTAGTGTGCTCAGGAGCGATGGGGTGAGAAGGAGGAGATGGAGTGAAAAACCATAGAGAGAAGGACTGTGATGCAGTGAAGAGCATGTGGAGGCATAACCCATAGTATGGAAGAGGCAGCAAAGAGAATATAATGCAAAAGAGAAGCTGAATAGAGGGGTTGCGTGTTGCAGGAAAGACAACAGAGAATAGAAGCAGAAAGATGTAGAGGCAGAACAGAGAATAGAAGTTGAAGGTTCCAAAGGAGACATGGAGCTATAACAGACCATATCATAGATAGAGAAAGTAAGTAAGAATTTATATCTTAGGGTGGTAGGGAGGTGGTAGGGAGGACTATTGTCCTCAGAAGCTTCAAGTGGGTGCTTGAACACAGGGAGTTGTAGCTTCCATCTGGTTGCATCCATAAAAACCAGGGTGGTAAGGTGGTGCAAGGGAGAAATATTGTTCTCTGTTATAGAGGTTGGCGCATGTGTGACTGGAAGTTGGTGCTTCCATCCAGTTGGTGCTGGAACACTCAGGGAGTTGGTGCTTCCTTCTAGTGGGTGCTAGGGAAACCAAAGAGTTGGTGCTCTCAGCAAGTTGTTTCTTGTAAAAGAGAGGTTGTAGCCTCAAGAGGATTTGGAGCCCATAAGAATGATAACGTACAGAAAATAAATATTACTTATCATATCAAGAAGAAGAGGTTTTTCCCTTTATGGGTTTCCTCTGGAAATATCCGTCTCTGTATATTTCATGTGTGTGATTGATGTTGAATATTCTATTGCTTACTTCCCTGCATTATTGCAATCGTCATTGAGTGTTTTGTAAAGAGTTTAAAATGGGCATAATTGTTTAAGAACAATAACAACTGATTCACCCCCCCTCTCAGTTTTCCAACAATCTTTTAGCTGAAAGGGAGTGAGATTCGTTGGTGGAAGACCTTCTTGCCACATTTGAATATGGCTGCTGAGGAACGATTCCATGAGAGGTACTTATCTCATGAGTCCATTGAGAGCCATATTAATGAATTCAACGCATTATGACAAGGAATTCATATAGTACCCGAGTATGAGGCTAGGTTTATGGAGTTTCTTAGATATACTCTGCATCTAAACACTGAGAAATTAAAGGTTAATAAGTTTGTTTTTGGACTCAACTTCAACCTTTGTGCAAAAGTGAGGATTATGACGCCTTAGAATTTGCACGATGAAGTACAAAAGGATTTTATCATTGAAGAAGAGCTGAAAAGTGGGGGTCAAGGTAGGACTCCTTCCATGCCGACAAGACATACGTCACATAGAGAACCACAACAACAAACACTCGTTAAAGAGACTTCCAAGTACTAAGATACACCCAAAGGACCTGTATTTCCTACACCATGCAAATAAGATACCAATAAGAGGACTATGTATAGAGTACCACTGCAGCAGCAACAACTTCATCCTCAGCCACAACAACAGTCTATATATATTCCGCAGAATAGATCAAGGCCTTAGAATCATAGACCAGCATATTCTTCCTTTGGAACTAGGAGCACCAGCCCTAAGAGCGAATGTTGGACTTGTGGAGAGCCACACTATAAGAGATATTGTACTATTGAGAAGGAAAGAGTTTTCAAATCAATATGACAAACGACTGTGGGCGATTTGGGAAAGGCTCATAGGATTCATGTAGCAGTGAATAACCTTCATGCCGATCATCATTCCAAAGGGCTCGAGACTTCAGGCATGATAGCAGATCAACATTTTAGTATTTTAATAGATATAGGAGCTACTGAACATTTTATTTCTAGTGTTGTGCTCAAAATAATTAAGGTGAAGGAAGTCGAACAAGACGAGTTCAGATATGTAGAAATTGCATCTGGAGCCAAGAAAAAAGTTGGAAGAAAGGTTAAGGATTGTAACATTAACTTGGGTGATTTCATCACAAGTGTAAACCTTTATGTCACAATCTTGGGATCCTACGACACAGTTATTGGAATGGATTGGTTAGAATTGCATGATGTAATAATTAACTGCAAGATGAAGATATTAAGTTTAATTGATGATTTGGGACAGAGTAGAGTAACTGTAGGAAGAAACTAAGGAGTATCGCTAAGATTTATTTATTCCCTACAATTATAGAAAAACATGCTCAAGGGATGTAAGTTGTATGCCATATTAGTGCTTAATGAAAAAGGTGATGCAGAAAGATTGGAAGAATTTCCAGTAGTATCGGATTTTGCAGATGTTTTTCCTGAAGAACTACCAGGTTTACCGCCAAATAGCGAGTTTGAATTTACTATATATCTAAAACCTAGAACGAAACCAATTTCTAGAACGCCATATTAAATGTCGACACCTGAATTGCAAGAGTTAAATATGAAATTGAAGGAGTTGTTGTATTTGGGACTTGTACGTCCAAGTGTATCACTGTGGGGTGCACCAGTAATTTTTATAAGAAAAAAGGACAAATCGTGGAGGCTTTGCATTGACTATTGTCAATTAAACAAATCCACGATCAAGAATCAATACTCGTTACCGAGAATTGATGACTTATTTGATTAAATGAAGGGAGTGACCGTATTTTAAAATATTGATTCGAGATCAGGATATCACCAATTATGAATCAAAGAGCAAGACATTCATAAAACAACGTTTAAGACAAGATTTGGACATTATTAATTTACTGTGTTACCATTTGGATTGACAAATGCCCCTGGTGTATTTATGAGTTTAATGAATGGGGTATTCCACGAATAATTGGATAAGTTTGTACATGTATTTATTGATGTGATATATATTTACTCTCAGACGAGAGAGGATCACGACGAACACCTAAGATTAGTGTTTCAATGTTTAAGGGAAAACAAATTGTACGGAAAGTTGTCAAAATGTTCGTTTTATCCAACAAAGATTCATTATTTGGGACACATTATTTCTGGAGAAGGTATCATTGTGGATCTAGTGAACATTGAGGTTGTTATGGAATGTCCAGAACCAACAAATATACAAGAGTTACGTATTTTTATGGGATTAGCAGGTTACTATCGACATTTCATAATGGGATTAGAAAATCCAATTACGAAACTGGAAAAGAAGAATAAGAAATTTGTATGGTCAGAAAAATGCGATGTAGCATTTTAGAAGCTTAAAGAATTACTAAATACAACACCAATATTAAAGGTTCCTGATATGGACAAGGAATTCTTGATATGCACGGATGCATCCAAGGAAGAATTAGGTGGAGTATTACTGCAAGACAGACGAGTGATCGCATACATTTCAAGAAAACTAAGAAGGAATGAAGAGAATTACGAAACCCATGATTTCAAATTACTAGCAGTTGTTTATTCCTTAAGGGTTTGGAGACATTATATTATTGGATAGAAATTCGAGTTGAAAACTGATCACAGTGGATTGCAACACATTTTTACTCAGAGTGACTTGAATGCGCAACAAAGACGTTGGTCATAATTTTTAAGTGAATACGATTTTGAGATCATGTATATTAAAGGAAAAATTGATAGAGTAGCATATGTGTTGAGTAAGAGACCTCACAATTTCTCAGTAATACCACTAAAGACGAATATTCAGGAAAATATTTTAGCATTACAAATTGATGATGACTGGTACAAGGAAGTAAAAGACAATTTAGGAAAAAATACCATGATGATACCTAGATATGAGGGATATTATTTGGAAAGTGACGGGCTACTAAGGTATAATGACAGAATTTATGTACCACCAGATGATGAATTGAGAATTTTGATTTTGAACGAAGCTCATCGAGCAGTGTATATGGCTCATCTTGGAGTCATGAAGATGAAGGCAAACCTTATACCTTTATTATTTTGGAAGAGAATGAAAACCGATATAGTTAACTATGTGGCAAGATGTCTTGAATGTCAGCAAGTGAAGGTTGAAAATAGACATACAACGGGATTATTACAACCACGTGTGATTCCTGAATCAAAATGGTAAGTTATATCGATGGATTTTATTGTTGGATTTCCATTGACGAAAATGAGACACGATTCTTCTTTTGTAATTGTCAATACTTTGAAGAAGAGTGGGTATTTTATTCAAGTTTGTACGATGTATCAAGCATTGTACATAGCTAGACATTTTGTTAAAGAAATTGTAATATTGCATGGTGTACCAAGGAAGATAATATCTGATATAGGATCGATATTCACTAGACATTTTTGGAATAGTTTCCAAGAGGCTTTGGGAACGTAATTGAATTTTAGTTCAACATATCACCCCAAAACAAATGGAAAAAATGAAAGAATGGATTAAATTCTAGAGGATATGCTTTGAATGTATGTGATGGATCAACAGAAACGATGAGAATAATTTTTACCATTGATAGAATTTGTGTACAACAACAGTTATCATAGTACGATAAAGATGGCACCTTTTTAGTTTCTCTATGGATGGTTGTGTAGGACACCTCTGAGTTGGGATCAACTAGAGGATAGGGTCATGGTGGGACTAGAAGTGATTCAGGAGATGGAAGATTAGATGCAATACATAATTCAAAGGATTAAGGAAGCATAAGACCTAAAAAAGAGTTATGTAGGTGCACATTGTATAGACCACGGTTATGAGGTTGGTAATAAAGTATTTTTACGGGTGAAGCCGCATAAGAGTTCGATCAAGTTTGTAAAGGATGTTAAACTCTCTCCATGGTTTGTGGGACCTTTTGATGTTGTATAAAAGAAAAGATATATGGCTTACCGACTAGCCTTACCTGATTCTTTGAGGCATATGCACAATGTGTTTCATGTTTCAGTTTTACATCACTATATTTCACATATGTCACATGTTATTGACATGAGTTAATTGTAGGTATTGGAAGAGGATGCTCTCATAGCAGATTCTATCTGAGTATTGGACCATCGCACTAGACAACTATGTCGTCAAATAGTCGATCATGTCAAGGTCTAGTGGGACAATTATAGTCCACATTCTGCTACTTGGGAGGATGCATATGAGATGCATTAGCAGTTTCCTTATTTATTTTGATAGTTTGATATATAGATTAGTACAAGATATTTATTGTTCCATTGTTAGATTTTACAAACTTTGGGACAATGTTTAAAACAAGAGGGGGTGTATGTAGCATCCAGTTCCACTAATCACATTTTTATAACACTGATTATTCTTTGAGGACACTTATGTGCAAGTGATCTGGTTAAACATGATACATTATGATTATCTGTTTTGGTTTATGAAAGTATGCTATGATTGAATATTGAAATCGATATGTTATTTATATTGATGTATAGCATTGACATGTATTGTGATGAGGTTTCCTGAGTGTGCAGGAAACATGGCATGATGAGGATGCTAATGGGATCGACAGACGTCATTGGACTCTAGATTGAGTCAAGGAGTGGACTATTTACTTTGGTTATGAGTACTTGATTTATTATGCATGTGTTATATGATGAGTTTAGTTATGGATTTCGTGTATATGAGTT